>VOQJ01035923.1:27152-40270 GCA_015052665.1 Apistogramma diplotaenia | reverse complement strand
CAGGTGTGGCCTGGTTACGGCCAACATTAACCGCCGGATTATAAATTAAAAACGACATTTGCTGGCTGTCTCTGCCGATCCTGACGGACCGCATCAAGATTAAGGCAGAAGTGCAGGACATAAAATTAAAATGTATTTTTTCATTAAAAGGTTTTTTCCCCTACCATGTTTTTTTCCCCCCAATATCCCTTCCGGGGTCCCTGAAGGGACATTTTTGAATGAAGAATCCATCTTCCATGTGTTTACTACCACGTTTTAAATAACCTTATGCTAAATGTAAAAGCCGAGAGCAAAATAAGTGCCATTTCATAATTATGTGATTCATAATCCAACTAGTCGACTAATCGTTTCAATAGTCGATGACTAATCGACAATTGAAATAGTCGTTAGTTGCAGCCCTAATCAGTAATACTGACAGTACTTCTGAAGGCACTGTTGATTAATCAGTGTTTCACCTTGTATGTGGTCCTGCCGGGAACGCACATACTCAGAGATGGTTTCCAACTCCTCGGGGTACAGATGCACCCCCTCAGCTAACAGCAAGAGAAGCTGACGTGTTTCAGAGGGAACAGTGTGGCGCTCGATCTTTTCTCGATCCAAAAAGTCATCGAGCAGCTGCGACGCCTCCACAGCAATGTCAGCAGGGTCCTTTGGTGGCCGCTCTTTAGTGAGTCCGCGATTGTACTCTGTTTGAACAAAATCCATGGCCTGGTCTTTGGGCATGTTTCGATGGACTGAGGAGGGAAAGGGAATGGTCACGGTGAAATGTCATGAGGCTGAACTGGGAGAAAGAGGTTAAATAAGACAAGCCAACATCGACAGAAATGGCAGGAAAAGCTGGGTGGTTCTTACGTCCTCTCAGCTTACAATGAGGTTTTGTTTTTATGTTGATGTTGGGTTCAGAAAAATCGATCTGATAAATTAGTACTTTTGTAGCTAACGCTTTTTTAATGTGAGTTGTTGGTTTGTTGGGGGTTGTAGCTCTGGAGGGACATGCATTTTGTATAAAGATATGCATTTAGCAGTAACTTTAAATTTATATACAATCTGATTAAGTACTACATTTATCTGATACTAAAGCATAATGATTTTTTTGGTAAATGTTCCTCATATTTTTTCTATGGATGAACAATTGTTTTTGTTGAACTGATCTTATTTTGGTTGAACTGACCCAACTAATGATGTGCTTAGGACATTGGTGTTGTGTGTTTGTGTTGTGTGAAGATTAGGCTGTGTACATGTGCTAATAAAATTGCATAAAGTTTTATATTAAGCAGACTTAAAGTAAACCACACAACTTGAGTTTTATTTTATCCATAGCTTGGGTCATCGTTTCCCTTTGTAAAACCAACCATACGCTTTATACAGTAGGACAGAAAAAATGAATTAAATCAATTGGACCTGCGAATTCCTTTTCGTGCACCACCCCTTTTTAAAGCACTCAAGTCCTGTTCTGATTACTTGCATTTGTACAGGAGCAATTTCACAAGAGACCGGAATACTGAGCAAATATCAAACATTAACTTCTGCATCAAACTGGTCACACTTTTGAGTCGAGAATCAATCCTGAAAAGTGCTTGTTGTTTGGCTATGACCCTGCGTGACCTGGAGTATTCACTTGTGCAATGCAAATCTGTGCCACTATGGAATTGTGAATGGAATTTTTTTTAAGTCGCTAAAGTGCAATCATCATCTACCACCCACTGATTCAGCTACCCGAGACTTTGTCGTTCTCCCTGAAATGAAATTACAGTTGAAAGGTTTTAGTTTTGTGGCACCTAAGTGGATCCAGCTCCTTATGCAGATGTACAAGTGCAAGTGGTTCTCACAGGACTTTCACAAGGTGACTTAAAGTGGACATATCATGCTTTTAAACCCTTCCTTTTCCTATGCAAATCATTCACTTGTACGCTATATAAAGTAGAACTGCAATGCTTTGGTCAGAATTCTTTATTGTAGCTCCACAGTCTCCTTGTTTACACCTGTTCTGAGGTGCATCTTAGAGCAACTCGTTTTGGTGTGGTCTTTTTAAATGTGAATTAGATATTTCGCACACCGCCCTCTTCCAGGTGGCAGAGCATTCCACTCCACTTTCACCATAGTTTCCATACATTGGAAAAAAGGATACTCATACTCACTGTACACAATTAAAGATGTAATTGTGATGAACTTGGACTACAAAACCGCTGCGAGAAAAAAAAAAATAGCGGATTCATGAAAATTGGTTAGCCGGAAGTTCATGACCTTGTTCATCAGTTCCACAGCAAATAATGACTAATGGACAAGAAAACGTAATAGGTAATAAGGAAAACTGAACAATTAAAAAAATATATAAATATCTACGCAGCACTGAGAAACAATCAATTTAAATTTTCTGCACTCAGTTAAATTGTTAAATGCTGATAAAGACAACTTGTGCACTCAAAGTACACAAAAAAATGTATTCAAGGGCTACAAAAGCTGATTCTGCATGATATGTCCTCATTAAAAATAACTTTACTGGTTGAGTTCCTAAACTTCTTGATTGCACCTCAACCAAAGACAGAGCAACTGAAGGCTCTTCGATAAAGAATCCCCTGAGAGAAACAATACTAAGGAAGCTCTATCATTTAAAAAGTATTAACATGGCAGAAAACATTTTTGTCTATTTGTTCATATGGGCTTGTTATTTTGTTTATTGTGATTAATTAATTTCCCAAGTTACTAGTTACTGACAAAACTGATGACCCATAAAATGAAAACCAAGTTGTCATAAATCAGTTTTCCTATGAACTTTTTATTTATTTTTTATAATTATTATTTTTTATTTATTTATTTATTAAGTGTGTAGTGTCATAATGTTATATGAAGTATAAGCAAGTGGTAGCCAAAGGACATTTTGCCTAGAGACAGCTAATAATGTACACTGAATGAATACTGTGCAGATTTGATTGACTTGGTGTGATTTTTAAATGCCTGTATGAGTGAAGAATTGTAGTTTTGTGTAATCTTAAATCTTGGCAATTTAATTATAATATTTTTTTGTTTATTTTGTTTTACAATAAATATGTTTTAGACTGTGTGCTTAAATATGTGGAATCTACACAAAACAAAGCGCAATAGACCGCTGAACTGAGCCTAGTAAAGGGATGAAGGTTTGTTACTGAGATGGTTTGGGCAAGTTTGAAGGAATACGAGGGGTACGAAACTTACTTTTGAGGGATTCTGAGAATATGATAACAGTGCAGGAGGACAGAGCTACGTTTGTCTGCTCCACCAGAATACATAAGGGGGAGCCTTCTGCTCGGACATCCTGCAGGGCCCGGGTCAGGCCCGATTCCGCTTGAAGGTAGAGCATTTCCACTGACAGGCCACGCTCCTGCAAGCACTGGCTTAGCGATTTGGGGTAATCCCTTTGAGAGGAAGAGAAACACTTTGTTAACGTGACATTTCTATATTAAGCGACTCACCTCGTATAGGAGAAACCCTGAGTTACATATATGAAGGGAGCATAATTTAAAATGTGCTTTACCAACAAAAACAATGTTTTAAGTGGAACTACCACAGACTTTTAGATCTGTCATAGCTGTGATTAGTGTTGTAGTGCGTGCTTATTCAGAGGGAAGGTGTTTCTATTTCAATTTGCATTTGTATTGTGGCTACTTCAAAGAATAAACCCTTCGGTTGTAGCAGTGACTGGCAGGTTGCGTTTTTCAGAACGCTGTGAAGTAGTAGGGTATCATGCTCTTTTGGAAAACACACAGATTTGCCTATTAGCCATTAGCTAACTGCAAACAGGTTCTGGATCAATGCTATCTGCAAAATTTGTGTAAGTGAATCAAGCATTCGTTTAATAATCAGCATCATATGCCTTTTACTGTTTAGATAATGAATACAGGAGGTCCTCGGGTTACGACTGTCTCGAGTTACGATGTTTCGTGGTTACGACACATCTCCCATATACATATATGTACTATATAAAGCCTTGTTTCGACTTAAGCAGTTTTGCGTCGTAAACGTCGTAAACGCAAACTTCGTGTGCGGGAACTAGTTGGTGTGCGGTGGAAGAATACGCTGTGACGCGGCTGAGGACCGAGGAAGATGGTGTCACCCCAGTCACATTGTGTGTTAGAATAAATGCATATGTTCCGACTTACGACGAAATTCGGTATACGGCGCGACCTAGGAACGGATCAACGTCGTAACCCGAGGACCCCCTGTATTAGTTTGCTAATAGCCAGCACACTAAAATAACCTCCAATACAGGGATGGACAACTCCAGGCCTCGAAGGCCGGAGTCATTCAGGTTTTAGATGCGTTCCTGATCCAACACACCTGAATCACAAATAGAAGTCATTAGCAGGACTCTGGAGAACTTGACTGCATACTGAGGAGGCGATTCAGGTGTGTTGGATCGGGAACACATCTAAAACCTGCAGGACACGGCCCCCCGAGGCCAGGAGTTGTCCATCCCTGCTCTAATATAACCAGTAGTATTCCTGTGTCAATAGTACATGTACTTCCAAGAGTCTTCGCGATACGGAGCGATAAAGCACTGAAAAAGTAGAATGAAGTGTTATACGTGTGGTCAATAAGCACTTCATAACTGCCAGTCTGATTATATGAACTTAGTCTGGCTCTTAGTTTGATGGTGTAACAGTTACAGTTAAGCTTGAGTTATACTCCCGTGCTGAACCACTGCAAGTGGTTGACTCCATTGTGAACATTTACATGGGTTGAGTGGTATTAACCGGATGGTGTGCAAGTGCAATTTCTTTTTGTTTTTGTATACTTCAAAATTTGGGGAATTCAGACTCCACCAAGATTCATTCAGTTCCAGTTGACACTGTTACTGCAAATACAAAAAAAAGAGACATCGGAAGACTGAGCGAATCATATTGCAGGGAGTAATCTTGACAGATTACTGGGTAAGATATAATGAGAAAACCAGATACAGTTACAGCCCATTACACATTACAGTGAAACTTTGTGCTGAGCAAATTTTACAGTATATTACCATCAATGGGACTCATCACAGGCTTTGTCATGTGCGTTTTGAACTAGTGCATGTGAGGCTGCAGTATAGGGAACACGATCATGCCATTCAACACAGAAGTCTAGGCTAAATCAAGCTTAACATAATTACAAACAACTTGGTCATTGCTTTTAGTGTGGAAGCATCTTGTGTGAAATTTGATTTTTGATGCTGCAATTTTGCAGTGCGTGAGGAGTGCTTAGTTTTAATGTGCTTTGTTCAGTATTCTTTCCACAGGATGTGATATACTCTCCTAAAATATAAAATAAAGCTGTTTTAAGAGAAAGTGACCCAAGTTGGGTTTTATATGTGAAAGATGTATCATTATAGTTGAAAATGGCACTCAAGAACTTTGAAACTTTGGCGAAAATATGAAGATACTTAAGTGCATTTTTTCCCTACTGTGCATAAATTAATACAAATGTGATTACTGAAAGCTGTGAAATGACAAGAAAACACAGCTGTTCCAACGTTATGTGCAAGTGTGTGTGTGGGTGACAATGTGATTTTTTTTTTAATGATTGCTGTCTGATGATCATGTTTCTTCTTCCATGAAATATGCTTCAAGGGCTCAGAGATGTGTGGTGTATGAAAAACATTCATGTCGTCTTAAACTGACAAATGAAACTCAGCAGCACAAGTCAGAAAAAAAGCTCTCAGAGGCAAAGAAAAAAGGGAATGTCTGTCAGCGAGCCTAAATTAGAGTTAATTTGAGAGACAATCACTCAACACAATACAGGAAGCAAACTGAGCACAGCAAAAAGATAACCTGGGGGCTTTTGCTTTGTTTAGGGGTTTTCAGGATGACGAGGAACAGGAAAATAGTCACATGCATGTCTTTTCATGTGCAAGTGTGCATGCATATGTGCACACAGGTTATCCACTTAAGCGTCTCCTCTGCAGGTATTTTATTTGCCTGATACTTACTTTTAGCTGATCAATAAATCAGCTGTCAATCTTTCATCCTGCGGTAAACACACAAACTCCACAGTCATGGTCTGCAGCTACTCGCAGTGGCTTTTCTGTTCTGCAGTCTCTGTGAGCTCAGTGTTACAGAGCATGAACCAGTTCTCTGCTGTTGCTGATTAAAGAGACCCTAAAGCTTACTGCACATCGCCAAAGCAAAAGGGTGACTACTGTTGCTAACTGCAATCCAAGACAGTGGAGTCAATACATCTGATGACAACAGCAATCTGGCCAGTAAGTCAACTGGTAGGGAAAACCCTACACAGGAAGCGGCGGGGGTAGGCACTTAGCAGTGACTTTTGTTGCGTGTACTCACAGGAACTGTTTGGTGACAGAGAGCACCACACAGTCGGCTGGCTTCCTGTCTTCCTGCACCTGTTTGTAGAACTTCTGATAGAGCGTTTTACGCCGGTCTGCTGGAGTCACGCCCTCTGGTTTAGCTGAAAGTTTTAGGATGGTGACATTGGTGAGTTGAAAGAGTCAAAAAAATGGCAAAAACATTATTTTCTTTTCTCTTTTTTTTAAATGTACAATCAAAAGAAATTGAGCATTTAAAGTTATATATATTTCATAAGGATCGCATTTTGCCAGTGTGGTTGTTTTAGTGAACAATATAAAAAATTTATTAATAAAAAATATACTTAAAAAAATCTCACCACTTGGCTGATGCTTGAACCCCTCGTACTTTACACTTCCAGTGTAGCTTTGCATTTGTTCTAGTTCTTCATAACTGAAAAAGAAGCAGTGAAAATGGTTATTGCAGTTGACTGGGGGATGCATTTCTATGCCTCCTCTCCACTAGACCATTCTACGAGAACTTAATATGATTGATGACCATTTAAATGTCTAAAAATAGATTTTCTGAAACTGAAACCCCCATGTCCAGAGAGCAGACACTTTTTTTCCAAACCCCACAGCAAAGTGCATCAATGAGCCGACATTTCAGCGACTCAGTGAATCAAAGTTTTAAGTTTCACTTCATTTTTTGCTCAACGTGTAAACAATAAGATGGGGTTTCATAGTTTGACACCAAAAGCGTCAAAGGTAGCTTGACAAGTACTTGATTTTAATGAGACTGAAAATCTTAAATTCAAATATTAAAAGATTGGGCCCATTGCTTTTGCCCATACAGGGCCTCTGCTACCATCAGTTCTGTTGGTCTTTATGTTTCGCAGCTTTTGGGAATTGCTTTAAAAACATTCAGTCCAACGTGTAGGAGAGTGTAAACAAGCTTATACGACAGGATTTACTTTCAGAGAGAAAAGAAAACTCATTCTGGCAAGGAACAAACTCAGCTATCTCACTTTGGACATGAAAAGAGAAAGGCGGCGTTGGGGGACTTTGAAAAACCAAATTTCAACACTTACTGGTTTTCATACTGGTCATCGTTACTGTAAGAATTGCGGCAAGTAGCAGACTTTTAAAGACTTTCGTTTTTAATTACTATAAAAAGGTGTCTTTTTTCTTCTAAGGCAAAACAGTGAATAATGTGCAGCACTGCACACAATAAATAACTCATAATAATGCTTCCCAGTAGGAATTAGATCAGTTTAAACCATTGCCTACAACACAAAGACTGCCCGTGCATATAATGAAGCAGTGGCTATGAGTTGTGTGAAAGAAAGGCTCGGTACCTGTCCAGGACATCCTTGAGCTCTTCAGTCCTCTCCTCTCTAGTTGGGTATGGAGCAGCTCTCCGGAACATACGCGGCTGTGGAGCGCTGCCCAGCACAAGAGGTAGTTCACAAGGCCGTTAAATAGCGTTCTACGTTTAAATCTAACCGCGAGCTAGCCGCTAATGCTAACATTGCTACGCGGAATATGGAAAACTTACCTTCCGTTTGGATTCCCTGATGGTCGCCGACCACCAACAGCTGATTTCACCCAAGAAGACATTTTACCTGCCTTCAAACTTCACCTAAAAGAAAAACGGCAGCTCTGAAGCACACGGACTAAAGAAGAAAAGCGGTCTCCTGGTGTAACTCCACCACTGCTACTACCAGCTTGAACTGACGAACAGGGAGGAGGGAAGTAGCTCTTCTTCTGACTTTACTGCTCTCACGGTTTGCAGGCGCACCAGCGCCACCTGCAGGACGGTCCTGATTGCAGTCGGAATAAAGTGAATTATGCCTTTCAAACGGCTTAGCAGCTTCTAGCTCTTTGGTTAAAATCAATTTGTAAACAAATTGATAAATCGTCGAATACAGAAACTAAATTACAAAGTAACTCATTATTAGTTTTATCCTCATTTCCTCCAGTATTGTAGTTCATTATTCATCATCCTTTATACAATATATCCACTATCCCTCCTCTGTACATGACCAAACCAGCTCAACCTTCTGTCTCTAACTAAACTGCTCCAAAGAGTTGTCCCTCTAATATAGAGATTACTAATCTTCTATGGTCACTCCAAGCAAAAATCTTATTATGTTCAACTCTCCCACCTCCAGCTGGGCCTCCTGTCTTTTTGTCAGTGCCACCATCTCCAAACAGTACCTGATAGCAGGTCTCACTATCATCTTGTAAACCTTCCCTTTTAGTCTTTCTGACATGAATCAAACTTAACACTCATCTCCACCCACTCTACCCTGCATACTCTTCTTCACCTCTCCCTTGCTTTGGATGGCTCATCCTAGGTATTTAAACTCTTCAGTACCTGCTCAGTTTTTCTTTTGTTACCCTTTTCTTTAGCCTGTAGTACAGAGATTTCAAATTAGCCATGTAAAAAACAAATAAACAAAAGGCAGATGACATGAACAGCTTCCCTGTATTAACCAGTCAAAGATCTTGTTATATTATTGTCTTTCTTTTTGAAGAGTTTTTTTTCACTTTGGAGGCACATTTACGTGCTGAAACCTACGGAATCATAAACACAACTGCAAAAAAGAAAATCCATAAAATTAAAAAAAATCCTATCTTTCATAAATGTAAGAGAAAGCTGTTACAATTTGTCTATTGTGCTACTTAAATAAACAAAGATCTTAATGGGGTTAGTTATAGTCAGGGAGATGTGGCGACCGGTCCTAGTCCAGTCCATCAACCCAGAATACACTGGAGTGGTTAAGTTAGGACACATAGCTAAATTCAACCCTCAATTCACTTTAATGCATTTGATTGCCTGGAGCTCAGTACTTGGCCTTCACTCTCCTTGGGTGGGTCAAAAATGTCCCCAGTTGGGGTCCAGGAGATGAATCCACATGATCATGTGTAGTTCTTTTCATTTGTCCATGGTTAAGATTAGGTGTTGCAGTCCTGATCTGTCTTTTAAAATTTGGATCACGGTGAGTCCTGAGGGAGGCCCACCAAGGGTGATCAGCCTTCAGCACATACCCCATAGCAACTGTGTTTTCAATTTTTTAAATTTCTTTCCCCAGTTTTTGTCTGTTATTTCTGTTGTGTAACTACTCTGTCTTCTTCTCATCATCTTTCCTCCTTATCTGTTCAAATAATATGAAAAAACTACTAGGCTTTGAAAGGTTCTTTGAAAACCATTATGGACCATGAAGAATGGGGAGATAATTTTGATTTGACTTAATGAATGAGTGAAATATAAACAAAAGGGACTTTACTTGGAATTAATCTTGTTTTCTCACAGAGTCGGTCCTTCTTATTTTTCACAGTGCCCCTGCATCTCCACATTGAGCCATCTTCACTCTGAGACTTGCTTCTAGACCATCACAAGTACTCCATTACTGTGTGTCCTCATCTTCAATCATTGTCATTTTGAGCAGGAGGTCCAGAGTCAACACATGAGCTTTAGCTTTTGTTTTCTGATGACTTTTTGAGCAGCTTGCCTTTTATCTTTGATCGCTTCTTCTTACCTCCTCCCTCTGTTTATCTTGCAGGAGAACAAAGGAGGACACAAATGAAAGTGTCAAAAATCAGCTGCCAACAATCCTCTGTGCATCTTTCATCACCCTCAGCAGAGCTTTCTTCCCTGCCACAGAGTAGCTGCCATGCCACATAATGATGTTGGACCACAGGACACTCTCCGCGACACATCTGCAGAATGTGTTGCCCCTAAAGTCGAGGCTGAACTCCCAAGTTCAGCGGGCCTCAGCCTCCTGAGAAAGTAGGTGTTGGTGTCCCTTATTAACCAGGAAGGAAGCGTTACAGCTCCAGGTAAGGTCCTCAGTGAGATGTACACCAAGGTAGTTAAAACTGGAGACCACTTTGAGAGATATTTCCCCAATGTGCTGGGGGAGTTTCTGCACCTCCTGAAAACAGTCATCTCCTTTGTGTTCGTGAGGTTGATGCAGATTGTTTTCCCTGCACCAGCTCTCCAGTCACTTTAACTCCTGCCTATAGTCAGACCAGCCTTGTAGGCTCTAAGCTATAGGACACGTCTGCCATCTCTGGTAACCCATTAAATATATCAAACTCCACACCCTGAATTTCCAATCCTAGTGACATAATTTTCATCATGAATAGGCTGCAGTGCACCAGCCCGCTCATCGTCACATGTAAAATTCCCTTAACAATGTACTTCCTTCTGCCTTACAGACAAAAATAAATCTGTAGAGGAAGCCCTATTCATATATTTTTCTTTAAAAATATAATCGCTTTTATTGTTTAGTCTAAATAATTTATTCGTTTATTTTACCATTTGAAATGAACAAAATATAATAACTGGCAGGATACATGACGGTCTGAGCGGATCAGGTGTGTAGCGCCGGGCACCCGGTGTGTGTCGCGCAAATAAGTTCACGCACCCGTCTCTCTCGAACCGTGAGCGCGCCGCAGCAGTGACAGTCGCCATCTTATTTTGAAAATCAAACTGAACTGGAGGCACAGCAACCCTTCCATTTCGTCAAGTTTGTTCTGAGGGACAAAAAGCGATGAGGATCTGAATTAATTTATTTAGAACACGGTGAGGCTTGTGATTTATGTAAGAAATGACCGTTGATAGGTTTATATTTAATATATTAACACAAAAGCAGCGATATTAATACGGAGGATTGCCGTTAGCTACCGGAGCGGGGGAGGTCTACTTGCTGAGATGCAGCTGTCATATTGGTCAAAGTCAGAAAGTAAAAACTCCATAATTTAGCAGAGTTTTTCGTACAGTGCAGGTAGCTCTGTATAAACTGTCTTTGACAAGTTAATACTCAAGGTTTACGTTTTGTTCCAAGGCAGTATTTTTAAGTAAACTGTTAGCAATTCCATAAACTAGTCGGAGCCCGAAGAGAGCGAAGCTAGCGTTAACAAGGTTAATGCTAACGTTAGCTTACATGATCGCGCAAAACCCATTCGCAGTACTCAAGGCATTCAGACTTCTTCCAAATACGGCGTTACAAACCTTAGCAGTTGTTTACTGATGCGACCTGTAACTGAATATGTAAAAAGGGTGCAATTTTAATCGGTTTTATGTTTAACAATAACCAGCCTTTTACGAGCTCACGTTGCTGTTAGCTTCATATGCTAGTGAAATAGCTTTAGCCTGTACTCCAGGACCTGGAGCTAGTTATGGTTTAAAGTTGGTATTGACTATAGTCGAGTTATACTGATCCAAGTTAAATTCGGATTCGGAGTAAAGATCAAAACACTTGTTTCAGTAACCATAATAAATTGTTCATACCAATACAAAGCTAAAATTTTCGGTAAACACAGTTGCTAACTGCTCTGTAGCAAGTGTTTATCAGCGTCATGGTGATGTTAGCTAGTATTTGGCATGTTCCACAACTTGCTACACGAGTGAAGTCCCTGAATTGTAAAATGTATTAAAACCTTTGTCTTTATTCGCACATTAAGACATAAATAATGAATCTGTTAACTCTGTAAAACGCATCTCTCTTGCGCCTTGTAACTAAGCAAAATTTGTTAAGTTATATTAGCCTGTTCTTTGTTTCCGTGGGTGATTTCAGTACTTTCTTTTTGTCATTAGAAACTCAGGGTGGGCTCCTTAACGCCCCGTTCTTGTTAAAAAAAATTGTTAAGCGACTGAAATCGCTGTAAATCTGTGTGGCAAACGTTTTGGTGCTGGTGAGGCCTTGTATAGTTTATGTAACCCCTACAATAGTGCAATGAGTGTTGTGGCAACCTATGTGGCAGTAGCACGCGTTGAGTTTGGTTTTTGAATTTATTAGCTGATAAATAGCCATTCAGCTTTTCACTCCACTGTTGGGTCTGTCATCCAAGCAGGCCTCATAGCCTGTGACAGTTTGTTGATAGTAAATACTAGTGATCTTTAAGTTGCGCACCCAAGTTTAGTTTAGCTTAAAAATTAATTTCTCTTGTTTTACTTTGCAAAGTAATATTTATTTTTGTATGTCTGTCATTTCAGATGCTGAACTTGATTTTATGCTGAAAGACTCTACCTACTTAGCACTGGGAGCCACCCATCCATCACTAACTTGGAAATCAACATTTTTCACACCTTTGGGGGGGGGGAGCAGAAGTAACTTATCACTGAAGTGACTAAAGGGGAATAATGGTGATTTTGCGCCGTGCTCGGCCGCCTGCTTCCGCCCCAACCAGCAATGAATCTTGACTCGCTCTCGCTGGCTTTGTCTCAAATCAGCTATCTGGTGGACAATTTAACAAAGAAAAATTACCGAGCCAGCCAGCAAGAAATACAACATGTAAGTGGTAGCAACAACAATAAAATCTTTATTTTTAAAAATGATATATTTGGTAGTAGATTTATCAGAATACTTAAACATTTTAGGATCCTATTTACTTGAATTTGGAAATGCATATTTCACAATGTTTTTGTAGATTCTCAGTCATCCAGGTCATTATTGTTCTGAAGAAGCCTCTTGGAAAAATGGTGAAACATCTTCAAATTCATTTGAAAAGCAGTCCAGTTGCTTTGTTTTTTTTTATTATCTCCAAGCTCTTGAGATTATAGTTCACAATTTTTAAACCCTGAATGCAACCTTAAGCTGATTTAAGTGTGTAAATCTGATAATGAAGATTGGTGTTTCAGTGAATGGAGAGTAAACAGATTTTCAGAGAAATGAATTTAGTCTGCCCAGTGATGATCAGGGTCTGTTTCAGAAAAGTTTTCTTCAGTTGCCTCACTTTCAAGAAATGATTGGCTCAGCTGGGAAGTACTATTTTTGTTTGAGTGAAAGAGGAGGCAAAGACATGATGATGTTCTGACATGGCACTTGCAGTCCCATTGATGGTCACGAAA
>VOQJ01035912.1:16050-33965 GCA_015052665.1 Apistogramma diplotaenia | reverse complement strand
CATTACAAACATACATAAATCAGTGCATTTATGCATTTGTGTTGCACATATTAGGCAGGGAGACAGTGGCGCTGTAGGTGGGCGCTTGCCTTGCAACCGGAGGGTTGCTGGTTTGAGTCCCCATATGAGCGCATGCTGTCCTTGTGTCCCTGGGCAAGACACTTAACCCCACATTGCCTAGTGTGAATGTGATTGGTGACGGTGGTGGTCAGAGGGGCCGTAGGCGCAAACTGGCAGCCACGCCTCTGTCAGACTGCCCCAGGGCAGCTATGGCTACATTAGTAGCTTACCACCACCAAGTGTGATTGAGGTGTGAATGAATGATGCACGAAATTGTAAAGCGTCTTTGGGTGTCTAGAAAAGCGCTATATAAGACTAATGCATCATTAGAGGAATTCACAATATAAAAATACATCTACAATTACCTTTACGTCCATATTAAGAAGCCACGTGAAGCGACTTTTTGTTGAATCCTCATCCAGAGCCTGTATGACGATGCAGGTTGGTCCATCCTCAGCTCTGTGCACATGCAAACAGTTACTTTAGTATTGAAATAAGCTCTAATATGGATTATATTCTTGCACATGTACTGTATGCATTTATTTCACCCACGGCCATCTTTCTTATATTTATCAGTAATAGTACATTCCCATGACACTGTTTTTGGCCTTTTTGTGTTGTTGGCCATGGAATTAATATTGCTATTATAAATTGTCATAAGTGGGTTGCAAGCTACTCTTTGTGTGGAATATCAATAGCAGGTTAGACTTGCTAATCACCACTTTAATGATCACTGTGGACATGCAAGCAGGCCCATATTAGTCCTGCCCTTGTTTTTTCCTCCTTCCCAGCTGGTCACAGCAGATGGCAGCCCCTTGATGAACTTAGTTCTGCCAGAGGCTTCTTCCTGTTAAAACTGAGGTTTTCCTTCCCACTGTCGCCAAATATTTGCCGTGTGATTGTTGGTGGTTGTCGCTCTACTATTTTAAGGCCTTTACCTTACTGTATAAAGTGTTTTGAGGTGACCATTGATGTGATTTGCGCTATATAAATAACATTGAATTGAACTGAACTATGTAACAGATTCACTAAGAATCCTCATCCAGAGCCTGAATGTCAATATAAGATTGACTCAGCCCATCAGCACTATATGTAAAATTGGCTATGAAAGTTAACATTTGCTCTCCTCACATTTATTCCCCCATTGAAATTAGCTGGTGTTGAGCTGAGATTGTCAGGAGAAATGAAAATGTCAGACAATGCATCAATTATGCATTGTTTTTCTTTTTCTTTTCTTTTTTACTTCTGGATGACGATGATACAATCAGACTCTGCATACTTTGTTCAAGGAAGCTGTTGAGCATAATTTTTGCCATGACAATAAATTAACAGTGGATTGACACTTGTTGAGAGCTGCCTTATCTGCAGATGATCCCATACCTTACAAAGCCCGCCTGCGGTGGGAATGACTCCAGCTGAACTGCTGCTCCTCCAAGATAAGCGCTGGACATTTGTTTGCAGCTGTGTCTGACACTCAGGAAATCCCTCTGTCCAACCACATTTCCTGCTGTCCCAGATGAAACCTCGTGCGTGACAATTGTTTGAGGTCCAATACGTTTTAGAACCTGCAACACAAAAAAATTGTATTTTTTCCTGTAAATGTATCATTGCTCATTATTGCTATGTACCACTATGAGTTCAACATGTGTGTAGTTTTCATGAGTGATTTGATGGTGTTCTGGATTACTATTTTTTTATATTGTTAACTGGCTAGTAACATTAATATGTCAAAATAGAAAAGGTATTTCCTAAGAGATGATTCATTTATTGAATCATTTTATTTTGGAACGTGAGGATAATTAATTTAAGTGGATTCACTTTATTTTAGGAATTATGAGTTCCTTGCATGTTGTGTGCAGGCTGTTTTGTTGTTGTTGTTGTTGTTGTTGTTGTTGTTGTCTTTTTCCTCAGAAAACTTGCTAATCATTTCTTCTTTTTTTTTTTTTTACCAGAGATCTCAAATCTGTTATTAGCTACTTTTCTTTGGGTCAGGCCTGATGCCTGATGCCAATTTGTAAGTGTCTGGCATTTTTATGATTTAAAGATTCAGGTAAGCTGCTCACCTTGATATGCTGGATGCTTGGGTTCCACTGGTGCATTTCCTCAACTCTGTCAAACAGGAGGTTATAGAGCTCGTCCACACTGGCGTCCAACACTGCCTCCAGCCTAAACACTTTCCTGCCCCCCGGCATCACTTTGCTACAGATCACATCACCATTACTCTAAAGAGGAGAAACCCAAGGTTCTTTAAGGTCATGCTTGTTCTGGAGTGTGATGACACATGAATTTTCAAAGGGCTTTAATGGCACGTTTTTAAGCAATCAGTTGCTACCTCTGCAATCTCCACCTTCCATCCTTCCTTCTCCTCCAAGATACCGAGAGCCTTCCTCATACCTTCTTGGCCTTGTTGTATGTACAGCTGATCTTTTGCCAGCACAGGTTTTATATCTTTTGGTGACACTTCTGTAAAAGACTCCTGTTAGTAATATTTCAGCACACTGAAAAATCTAATGAAAAAAAAGTTATGTTTTACCTTTGCTATTTAAACCAGCTTGCTGTCTCATGTGGTGTTGGATTTGACCCCATTGCTGCAGGTGTGTGATTTCCTGGCCTATCACTGCAACAGCTGTGCGTTGAAGTCCTGCATGTATGGAAGAAGAAAAAAACAGCTTATGAAACTTACCCGAAATGCATGAAAGGGAACAAAAAGGGAAGATTCCTTCTGGTTGTTGAGGGTTTACCTGCTATATTCCTTATATGTGGGTAAGAAATTCCACAGCACAGCTTTACAACAGCAGGCAGCATGATGTCTGCGTTTGGCAGTGATGGCAAAGTCAGAGAATGTGTCTCTGATCTTTATATGGTCTGTGAAGGACATTTCAGTTAGATAAGGGCCAGAGAAGATAGGACTTGCTCTGAATTCTATCCTGAAGGCCACATTTGAGACCTCTATTAACTAAAACAAGAGTTTGCATGCAACACAGGAAATTCTCTATGGAAACACAGGACAAGCCAGTTGTGAACTGCATCAGCGTGCATTTTAAATAATTTTTAAATCTTAAATATGTTCAGCCTTGCATGCTGCAGCAGCTCAGATCAAAGCAGTCCTATTTAGACATACCAAGACAAAAGCAGTGCGTGAGCAAAAGTAATAATAGTACCTGCAAATTTACCTTTTCCAGGCTGCTTTTTAAAATTAAAACACACAAATTTCAACATAACCTAATAATTGCAGTTCATATAGCCTCAATTAGACCCTTTGCAATCTGAGCAGCTCACAGCTGGTGTGTCGCCGACCTCTGGCTGTTAAATAATCACACCATCAACTGTAGGATTTTCCCTCTAAACCAGTTCTTCAATACAGTCTCCCACCAATTGCAAAATCAGTTGTTTTACCCAGGCAGAGAAAAAAGGTGCAGCTACTGTGGTGACTCTAGGAACTCTACTGAGCAGCAGAGAGCTTTGTTGTAGGAGGCGAGTGGAGAGATTTATTCAACTGAGAGGGAGCGCTGCAACCTGAGATTTCTATGTCAAGCAAAGGCCCCTTGCACTAAAATCTGAGTTGTTGTGGAGTGAATAATCACAGTATCATCCATTTCTAAAAATGGAGAAAAAGACTGCTATCATGGAAAATAAAGTGTGCTAACAGATGAAGCCTGAATTAACACCAAATGGCACTGTTTGCTCTATAAACTCTTTTTGTTGTGTGTGCAATGACAAGAAAGTTCAATCTGATGTGTTATTTCAGCATCACATAAAATCCATATCTGAGGAATCTGCAATGAGTGTGTGGGAATGCAAATCTAATGG
The DNA here is from genome assembly GCA_015052665.1 of Apistogramma diplotaenia. Lineage (NCBI taxonomy): Eukaryota > Metazoa > Chordata > Actinopteri > Cichliformes > Cichlidae > Apistogramma > Apistogramma diplotaenia. The sequence continues at coordinate 30,095 of VOQJ01035912.1, read as the reverse complement.
TGATAGGGCCTCAGCTATCAGCCTGACAGCATGAAGTCAATTTTGTATACAAATTTGTTTCTCTCATTCTCTTTTTAATGTATTCTGTTTTTAGGTCACCCCTGGGGCATCTTAAAAAGCCTTTGGCAGTGGGAAAATCAAAAGGTGATACTTATTCTAAGCCCTTGATACTAATTGGCAAGACATACTATCGCGGGATACTCTGGGGTCTCAAGGGAGCAGAAAGCATCTGAAAAAGAATTTCAGTTCATTTGGTTGGAGCCGTGAAACGTGACCCTGAAAGCCAAAGATTAGAGCTAGATTGTAAGGACAACTGTTGCTCTGATAAAATAGCAATGTGCATTTACCTGCAAATATTTGATGTCTTAATACAATTCATAAACATTATAATATACTAATTTAAAAATATTGGATTCACAGGCTAATACTGATTATTTTTATGACAGTCTTCTTAAGTATGATCTGATTTTTTTTAGTGAGAATGTGAAATTTCTGCACTGTAAAGCAGAATGAATTATAATTAGATGTCATAAAGACTGAAGAGTGAGATGATACATGCCAGGCAGGCTGTATCATCTAAAAAAAAAACTAAAAAAAACTCGTCATCTTCTAATTTCTATTCATTTAATTTCCTTCATTTAATGAATTTTCTGCATTTAGTTTTCTTATTGATTCTCGCAAAAGATATTTGGATTAATTTGATTGTCCTTCCATCCATTTCTGAACGCATTCCATTATAAAATGAAGGCCAGTTCCCCCATTAGTGTGCAAAGATTATGGTTGTGATTACATGGCAATGATTTGCTACCATATCTATGCACTATTTTTGGTATAGACAACATATTTTAATCTCTTCAAAGAGTGTCTACTTGTTTGTATTTATATAAATGTGTTATCTGCACTGCCTCGTTCCTGTTAGTCACCACATGTGTGTTATATGGGCGATGTATTATGATAAAATAGGTTTCTATTTTTACCGAGTTCCATCTATTTAAAACATGCAGTTTCAGATCAATTGCACAAGCCAGAAAGCCACAATATTTTGCAGATAAATGGGGCAAAAAAAAACCCTTTTGGACTTGTTGTTATTTATAAATAAATGTCAAAGTCTAGGTTTTTACATTTGTTTATCTGGGCTTTAAATTTCTACATTTTGAACTTGTGTGTTTTTCTAAAGGCGCTACGACTCCTCCAGTATTAGAAAGCACTGCATACATTTTCATGCAGATGGTACCCAGCTTTATCTAGTTGTGAAGCCAGATGACACAGACCAGTTAGTGAAACTGCAGGTATGCCTTCAAGGCAAAAGCCTGGATCCAGGATTGAATTTTAAATTCTTCTCACATTCAAGGTCTTGAATAATCAGGCCCCATTTTATCTTAAAGACCTCATAGCACCACATCACCCCAGTAGAGCACTTTGCTCTCAGACTGCTGGCTTACTTGTGGTTCCTTGGGTATTTAAACATAAAATGGGAGGCAGAGCCTTCGGCTTTCAGGCCCTTCTGTGGAAGAAGATTCCACTTTGGATTCAGGAGATAGACAACCTCTCCCTTTTTAAGATTAGGTTGAAACATTCCTTTTTAATAAAGCTTATAGTTAGGGCTGGATGCATTCCTCATTCACCTCATCACTCCGTTTACACACCACGCTGCATTTAATCTGTAATTATTCTCAGCCCTCAGCCCCAACTGGCCTTGGAAGAAAGTTGCCCTTCCTGATTTTTCTGGAGGTTTCTTCCTGTTGAAAGGGAGTTTTTCCTCCCCACAGTGGCCAAGTGCTTATTCATAGGTGGTCACTTTCATATCTGTAAAATATTTGGCCGAGGGCCCAGTGCCTCCCTCTCTTCTCCTTGCTGCCTTGCAGAAGTGTCACTGATAGAGCACGATGAAACAGCTGCCTCTTATCACCCAGAGCCAACAGGTGTCCTTGTGAGAAGGATTCATGACGTAAATGCTGAACTTCTCCCGTTGACCGGGCCAGCAACCTCAAACCGCAGTCACACCACCAGGGAAGAAGCACAAGGCGTGTGTTTGTAAATTGCTAGGGTGACCTCTGAAAACCTTTGACCACTACTTCATGGACAAAATTTGTCTGAATCAAACAGTTTATGGTTTTCTGGCATAGCGCACAAATTGCACTGAAGGCCGTACTTGATGACAGTGTTAACTCTGTATTAACACTTTCATTCTTCGGGCCGAAAGTTGAATAATATATTAAATTGAATAATAATGAATAATCAAGGTTGAAGTTAAGCATTATAAAAAGAGCCTAATAATATAGCATAAGAAAAAAACCCCAGATAAAAGTTATAGTATCCATGGTAGCATAAATAAATAAATATCTCTACAATTCATACTTGTATGATTTATACTGTTTATTGTCAGCTGTGATGGTTGTTTAAAACCACACAATTGAAAGACTCTTCATATAAATTAAATATAGTAAGGTTCTTTTTTTGTATTTTAAATATAGTTATTGTCTCTGACTTTCCCTGTGACATTTAAAATGTTTTACTATACAGGTTGAGCAAATCCTTTGTGTAAAGTTTGTTTAGTTGACCTATTTATGGGCCCACTGATTTCTTAAAATAGCTCATTTTCACGAGTTTGTATTTCTTTATATATTCTTTATATATTTATATATTATTTAAATATATTCTGCCACTTCTGTCAGCAGTCACATCATTTACAAACCCCAGTGATCCAGCTCCACTGGCATGTATACCTACACATACCATACCTGAAGTGCATAATCCTAGCTACGGTGGCTGCTGTAGGACAAATAGCGCTGACCACTGTTCATCAGCAGTGAGTGTAGGCTGTGCATCTCAGATGTCAATATGTGTCCACGTCTATTTACTCTGGAGGAGCCTGTAAAACTTAGTGAAAGTAGTCCGATGTGAGTTGATGAATCGGTGAAGCTCGTGCCTGTCAGGTGACAGCGTGACAGGTGAGTTGTTGACAGTATCCCGAAGCTTTCTGTCAGTAAGCGCTGTTATTTTTGCAGCAGTTTGCTGCGTTTGACTTGTGATGCATTCCTCCTTTTTAAGATTGTTGCTTAAGCCGCTCCCAGAGTTTCGCTGTTATTTTGCTTTGTTTTTGCTCAGCTGAATTATGGCCTCCTTACCTTGCACTGACATCTCTTCTTCAACTGTGTTGAGAGTTCTAGTGAATTGCTGCCAAATCCACATTCAACACTTGGAATCAACTCCAGATCTTTTATCTGCTTGATTGGCAACTGAACAACAAGGGAACAGAGCCCATCTGAGCATTATCTAGTTACTTTTGACCCTCTGACTATTGGGGACCATAGCTAATGCAATCATTTTGTTAAAGTCTTAGACTGAAGGCTTGTACTTCAATCACATCATGATTATCTGATGTAAGATCCGCTGTGGTGGTGTACAGAAAGGAAATGTCCATAAATGTTTGGACACATGTATTGTCTCGCTTTACATTACGTGACAGTGTTGCTTCCAGCTAATTAAATCCAAATCATCAGCCGCTCTGGTGTTTGTGTCTTTTCTCATTTGTTGTTTGGTTGATTGACTTTTCAACAAGAAATGCTAACAGCAGCAGACACTTCAAACAGAGGCTTTCTCCATGGACACACTGTTTATCATATCTATATAGAACCGTAATTAAATGTGTGGGAAGGTCTACTCGGAGCCAGACATTTCATTTTATTTTATGTACAGTCCATTAGCAGCTTCATTCCTTTATTAAGTAAAGGTAACAAGTCACACACACAAACATTTATAGACATTGTGATTTCATAAACAGTGTAATTGAATTTAGATATTTCCATCAAAGATTCACTTATATGGAGATCTAGAGGCATCATGTCAGGGGTGCTTTCTCTCTGGTTTCTTATTTTGATAAAGTATAAAACAAATATTTTTCATACTTTTGACTTTTGTACAATTAAACAATTAAAGAGACCTTTTTCATCATCTTTTATTTAAAATAATTGGAGTTGGTCCAGTATTTGCTGACATGGCCTACCAAAAAAATTATTTGTGAAAATAAAATATTTTTTCTCTAGTAATAATGTGATTTTTAGTCCATATTAGCTTTATGGGTTACAATCTTAAAAACAACTATTTTTTAATTTTGTATAACTCTTTGTTCTCTGAGTTACATGGATAATGATGCAGTGATATGCATGTGGGGGCAGCACGTTTCTCTGTAGCTGTAATTAATCTGGATGTGTAATTTAAACCTCAGTTAGCACCTTAAGCTCTAATTATACACTGAAAGGAAATAGTGGATTGTGATTAACGTTGGGCATTTATCAAACTCCTGTTGATTCTAACATTGGCGTCTGTGAATAATTCATATCTCTCCGTCTCGATTCCCTTGCTGCTTTGAAGATGTTTTGCATACTGTAGTTTTAAGTGATCCCAGTGGGCCGTGGAGCAAATTGAGTATTTAGAGAAATGCCTTTTGCAGATGAGTGTTTCATTGGTTCTGATAAAAAAAACAAAAAAACATTTAAAGCATTAAATCACATGCGAGCACCTGATTTGCCAGACAAGCAGCTTTGTTTTTGTTTCTCCTTGATGAGCCTGTTTTGATAATGTTGTTGGATCTGACAGCATCGCCGTCTTTGTTAGCGGTTGAAAATCAAGCTTTGGCCGCCTGCCCGGGATCGGCTTCGACTCAGCTTTAACATCGTTGTGGATTTTTACTGCAGTTTCTAGCGTTGTGTTTGCACGTCACTGTATCTTTGCAGGTGCTTGGAAAGCTCTGATGTAGTGTTAGCTGCAGTGAGGAGGAGTTTATCGGCCTGGGTGCAGTTTGCATTTAAGTCATGCGATCAAAATGTTTCTGATGTGCATATCAGATATATTGTATATATATTGTCAGTCCTCAAAAGCTGCAGACCACTCTACTATTTTGCACGTTGCCACACAAACTAAAGTCAACTTATTGTACTACAAGTGTGCTGGAAATGGCTTACAATTCACTTTTTCCCCCCTTCGATCCACTTTCTTGGCTACAAACCCCATGTCACAGTCCTGCAACTCATCAGCCATCAAATTTGACCCCATTCCTGTGATTTGTACTCAGGGAAAAGTGTCAGGTGTGGTGATTGTTGCACCTGCAGTGCATCTGCTGATTAGCCTCTCCTTTCATACAGTAATGTGATGGGATCTGATGACCAGGCAGCATCCGCCACGACTGAGGTCCATTGTAAGTAGAATATCCAGGAGTTAGCATGGTAGAGTTTTAATGCAAAGGGCGAATGGTTTAAACTTTAAAGCCCACACAGTTTGTGAGTGAAAAAGAGAATAAAAGGTCAGCGACTGTGTGAACTGGCCTCTGTTCTGTGTACTGAAGGAACCCACAAGTACCTGAAGCTACAATATGGTTTGGCTGATGAGTACTTAAGTAATGTATAAATGCTGTTCGTTACCAAGTTTTGGCAAAACCAATTAATTTTGCTCTTACAATGTGTGTAATATCATTATTCACATCACATGTCTCAACAGTGATTCACGCTCACTGTAACACACACTGAGGTGTTGCTATGACAGCCGCACATATGAGTTGCCTGGTGTATTTAGTACGCTCACCTGAACTGATATAACCTTTCCTTTCTGTGAGCTTCTATTTAAATCTATTGGATTTAGTCAGATTGCAGTCGGGTGCAGGCTGAAATATATCTCAGTAACTATAAGATGGTTTACTGTGAAATTTAGAACAGACATTCAGCAGCTGACCTCACTTCTCTCAGTGCACGCCTTTTAGCTGGGCAGCTTTTTGACTTACTCTGTGAAGTGTGTGTGTGTGTGTGTGTGTGTGTGTGTGTGTGTAGCATCGCATTGGCAGAACCTCTTACAGAGACACTCCAAATTCCAGATGATTTATCTTGAAGGCTTTGATAGTGATAACTACAGAAAAGAGCCTGAATGATCATTTAATCGACGTGCTGTGGCAGAATTTGTTGAACTTCATTTTTATGTGGCACAGGTTGGGGCAGGATGTACAGTAGCCGTCCTCTGGAGCACTGTCAGAGAATATTTGCACAGTTGAACAGTTGTACTGACATAATACTCAATTTGACAGACTGTGCAAACGATTTTGAGCAGCGATGAGAATTCTCATCAGGCACATAATCAATTTCTCTGATCCTGCGTGGTTGGCAAATACCTTTTTAATGTAAGCTTTGATGTAGATTTATTGTGTTCTCATTTTGGTTGTAAAATTGATCTCATGCACAACCATCTCCAAGGTTTACAGACAATGGTCCAAAAAGAGAAAATATCCATTGTGCAGCAGTTCTCTCAGAATAACCAGACTGCTCTGAGGTGAGAGGAAGGCAATAGTAATTCAAATAACCCCTTCTTACAACTGAGGTGTGCAGAAGAGCAGCTCTGAATGCACAACACATGAAAGCTTGAAGCAGATGGGCCACAGCAGCAGAAGACCACAGTGGGTGCCACTCCTGTCAGCTAGGAAGAGGAAACTGAGGCTATAATTCACATGAGCTCAGCAAAACTGGGAAACTGAAGACAGAATTTGACATAAACATGCAATGATGTGGGCTATATTTTCTTGGCACACTTTAGGCCCTTTAGTACCAATTTAGCATTTTTAAACCAACGCAGCCTATTCAAGTATTGTTGCTGACAATGTGTATCCCTGTATGACCACATTTTACAATGAAATATGAAGCCTTAGACTGCTTCATCTCTTAGCTTAGAAAACTCAAAAAGACTTTGCAGGTGGTTGCATTTATATTCTTCTTTTCTTACCTTTGCTTATGTATATTTTTTTTTCAGTGATATTACAGACAGGTTTATAACACAGATGAAAAACAAAATTAAAGCAACGGGGAGTACTTTGTTGGCAGCAAATGGCTTCAGAAAACATTATGCAAGATTAAATAATTTTCAAAAGGTTGTAAACATGACAAAATGCAGGCATCCAACACGTATCGTCAATTATGCCTCAGGGGGCCCAGTATGCTTGAACGTGTTTTGTATGGAGGAGACAAAGGAGGGAGAAAGCAAGCGGCACTGAGCTGCAGTGCTGAAGATCAAATAAGGCTGGTGTGGAAATAAGCAAAGGCATTCAGAGCTGCTTCAAAGTCACTGGTTGAAATACAAAACATGTCTCATTGTAGTTTTATGAGAAGAAACAAAGAAGATAGCAAGTCTGATGTGAAAACACTTAAGTGATTAGAAAAAAAAAAATCAAATTTTGGAGTAAAATCCAGGTTGGCTGGTGAAAGTTTTGGACATTAAATTTATTGGCCTCCACATCAGAGGATGATTGTAAAGGATGGCAGTAGATTATGTAGCATAATGCATATTTAGGGCTAAAATTGCACCTGATTCTTTTTCACGCTGCATATTTTAAAGTAAACGGTCTCATCTCAAAAATCATTTCTCATGTCTCAAAAATTCCTTTATTTGCTACAGTTATTGTATCAATCTGGTTCATATTTTGACAGAGTGATGTAGTCAGCCTAAAACTGATATTTGGCTGAACCTGATCTGCAGTGCGATATATTGCACTTTTATAATCTTACTTGAGGTACTGAAGCATTTCAACTTATCTACAATAAAAACTGCGTATGGAGAGAAGCAGAACATACATAAAATTATAATAGTAAAATCAAAAAAACTGAAATTTCAGAATCTGGAAACAGTCATTTGGAGTGGAAAAAAAATTATAGAATCCATCATCCATCCATCATCAATCCATGAATTATGTAACAGCAGCCCCAATTATTAAACACAATCATATCTACAGTGTATATAATGCTATTGATTTACTGATGGAAAAGCAAAAAAGATGTTAAAAAGATAAGCCGACTATCATTTCTCATGAGACGCTCCAGTTTAATTATCATCATCTTGGTAAAAATGAACTAACTACGCACTTTCACCCTTGTGAAGTGAAGAAACCAGAGGACTTTGTGCCCCTGTGTGGACTGCAAGGACTTCTGCGTCACCAATCCGCTCTGCAAAGAACACTCAAGTCAGATTCATACTGAGTCATTTTCCACAAACAATAAGAATAGAAAGTCAATATATTATTCAGCAGTTGACTGAATTCTCTTGCTTCTGACTCATAGCAGTTCTGAAATCGACTCTAATTTGAGCTGCTCAGCACTGATATGAACAACTGAACTGAAGTCCCTTTTAAAATTTATTACTGATTCCTGCAAATGCCTTTTCACACATTTGGTCCATGTAGTACATCTTTTTTCTTTTTTAGGAGTATCTTCCCTAAATATTGCATTTTACAACCTTCATGAAAATGAAAATTTTAAAGCCCATTTTAAAAAAACAAAACACTGGAAGCAAATACAATTCTAAGAAGAGCTGAATGGACTCTTGGGATGTCGTACTGAAAACTGATGTCAGCAAAAGAAGCTCAGCATTATTGTAGTTTAGTTCAAAGTAAAAGCCTATATGTATGATAAACATACTCCAGAAGACAAGAAAAATAAACTGTGCGAAAAATAGATTCCAAAAACAAACATAAACAGTGACACATCACTGAATTACCTGGTTTGTCATCACTGAGAGTTTGATTCACTTGGTGTGAACTGTGGAAGTGAATAAACAGCATTAAAACACATTTTTGCTCCAATCATTCCTGAACTTTAAACAAAAAAGAGCAGAATTTGAGAGATCACACCAACCTCCTGCATGGTTTTCTCCACGGCTGCTCAAATGATAAACTATATACTGATGGCGGTGGTCCTGGATGGAAAGCCTGGAGCTGCTGGTTACGGACTGAGAGGTCGACACCATCCAGAGCTTGTCTGATCATCCCCATCACCAGATCTTTTTCTGCGGGTCAGCAACAGCACAAAAAGAATTATTGAAAATATTTACAGTAGGTATTTACTTTCAAAAGTTAACACTATAACCTCAGGATTAATAAGCAATTTATGTAATTTGAAGCAACAGGTGTCAGGTGGCAGGCAGGGTTGGATCCAAAAACTTGACTTGAAGGCTCGTTACTAAAAAAATGCAAATGAAAGGAATAATTTGTGATGAATAGCCTATATAATGAATAGACTTATATACTATGTAAACCCAGTGTACATATTTAGTATCTGGTATCATTTCCTGTGTCTGTGGGACAGTGATGAACATAATTGTAGTATAATCAGAACTAATATGCTGCAGTGAAGCACAGTAAACAGCAAAAGCATACAAACATTTATAATATGTATGTGCATATCGCATATTTATATAATAGAACTGTAAAAAGTAACAAATATACACACATGCAGAATATTTAACAGGTGTAAAATACACCGACCACTTTAGCAGGTGCACTTTAGTTGCTAACACAGGGTTGGAGCCCAGTTTGGACTTTCGCCCAACATGGACTGTGGTGTTTGAACAGTGCTCAGTTGGTACTAAAGGGCTCGAAATATTCCCCACACCGTTGTCTTCCTATGAGCTTGAAGCAGTCTGGCTATTCTCCTGTGACTTCTGCCATCATTAAGGTATTTTCATCCACAGAACAGGCAATTTTTTTAGACCCTAGAGCCATCAGCAGTTTCTGAAATACTTAGACTTCGGGCACCAATAACCATGCCACATTCAAAATCAATTAACTTCAGCAGGTCATCTTGACCTTGTGAACATGCCCAGATGTGTTGGGCTGTTGCATTGCAATTGTCTGATTTATATATTTGCATTAACGAGAACTTGGACAGTGTTTCATGAAGTGACCAGTGATAAAAATGTTTTCATATAAAAATAGCAAAATAAGGCTTGATGTATCACGTATACTATGTGCATGTAGGACGGGGGGACAGTGTCAGACTTTGAAAAGTGCATGCACTAGAAATCTTTCTGGAGAGTACACATTTACAGTATAACTGGAAGACAGCAGTATGCTTATCCCCGCTGTGCATGTGTAATGAAGCATTTTACCTCTCTGGCCTGAAAGAAGAAGCCACTGCTGCACTGTGGAGAGGGAGTCCGTCTGCAGGATCTGACAAAGTACCTCCAAAACCTGACAAGAGGGCGACACGCTGTCACAACAGTAGCCCACAGATCACATGTATTTTTGAGCATATTGGTGAATTTCTCAAGAAGCCTGGTAACTGAGCTTTGCCCGAGGATATTTTTCAGATATCAAGTGCAACTATGGCTAAAATCTGTACCCTCTGATGTTGGACCTCGCCTTTTAAACCTGCCGTATTTCAACCCTAAGCAAGCCCAAATTACACAGTACAGAAGAGCTCAAGATCAGTTAATGGGCATTTCACCATGAGTTCTTGATCATGGAAGGGTTGAGGATGGCTCGCACGCTGGTTTTGGGATTTGCGCTGGAAAGACTTGGAGGATGGAGGAATGATTCTCCCAGTGTGAGCTGAATATTGAGTCTTTCGTCGGACAGTCTTTTCCTCTGGATGATCCTGCAGACATGACATTTAATATTTCCTATCTTTTTGCTTAGTTTATGAGGTAAATCAGCAGTAAACATAAAGTGAAGTCAACGACTGTACCCCCCTCCCCCCCCAAAAAAAAAACCCCAAACATATTCTGAAGCTGTACTGAGCAGCAAAAATCTCTCACAAAACGATACCTCTCTTTTGTCCTTTTGTGTTTGGAAAGACAGAGTGACTTTTGATGCAAGCTCTTTAAGTTCATCTCTCCAGGCTTCTGGCACTAGTGCTATGGAGAAAAAAGAAACACTTAAAAGATTAATAAAGCTAAATAAATGAGAAAAATAATGAGAAAATTTAGGTGTCCCGTATGTTAGTGCACGTGCCTGGTTTCGTTTTGGCTCCGGAGACGCCACAAAGATTCTGAGCAAGCGGGAAAGCTGGCTCTGCTGCTTTCCTGTTTATGTGGCTCTTGAGTAGTGGATGAGGAAATAATGATGATGTGACAAACCAATCATCTCTTACCATGCAAATCGGTCTACCTGTGAATCCTGTGGGAAAGAGAAATGCTTTGTATTCACCATGCTCGCGGAAAAGTGCTTTGGAGGCACAAATTCATCAAAGCGGTGCCATTAAAAAGATGAAACCAGCAGAATCACTGGTGAGACCAAACCTGAGAAATGTCTTTCCTACAATATATATATCATGTTATATTTCTGTATTCCCAGTGGCCAAACAGCTGCTCATCAAATACTTCATATTCAACAAATTGTGAATCATAACTCATCTCAGTATGAAATGCTTCCAGAATGAAGAATTTAATGGCTTTACCTTGACAGCACTGACATAACCTGCTACATTAACTTTAATTAGCTCTAACAGGTAGTCACCTACAGTCAGAATTAATTGGCACACAGATTATGGTTATTCACTGTGTCCCAGGCAAATTTGTTAATTCCCTCTAAATTAACTCGGCAAATGAAGTCTGTCACTGTATATAACCACAAGCCCTAATGAACAGTGAAGTGCAACTCGTGATTAAAGGGTTAAAGCCGATGCTTCACTGGCTGAGGAACTGAACAGTAATTTTTGCAAGATTTGAGACAATGGGTCATCAGCCCTTTCCCCCCCCCCAGCCTACAGCAGAACCTCAATAACCCGACACCGGCACCAGGTGAGGCGTAAACTCAGGTTAGTTAACCCAAGGAAAGCTGCAGAAAATAGTCGGTTGCCCTCTGCCCTCCCTGGAGGAAATCAATGACTCCAGGTGCCTGAGAAGGTCCACGGTCATTCTCAATAATACCTCCCAACCACCGCATCACCTATTCGAGCAGTTGCCTTCTGGCCAACGATGCAGGTCAGTGAAAGCCCGCACATCCAGGCTGAGAAACTGTTTCTACCCTTGGGCCATTAGAACTTTTACATCTCCATCAATGTCTCTATCATGGGAGATACCACCTCAATGCAGTGCTCATGTTTCTAACTCTAAGTTCTGTTTAGACTCTGTGCAATACCTTTTAAATTGCTGCTATCGTTAAACAGATGTGTACAAAGAGTTTTATGTATCTTATTCTATTCTGTTTCAATATACTTTTATTGCTGCACAATGGGGGAAAAAAGAAGAAAATAAGCCAACTTCAGTCTTCTGGGTGAAAATCCCTTTGAGCAGTTATTCCAGCACAGCCCCCCCTACAGTACCCACAAGGACTTTGTCACACTTTCCTTCAGCTGAATTCTAGCGAACGATGGAGAAACAAAACATACTTTTACTGTTTTAGACAAGCTTAATTTGATTTCATTAAACTAACATATTTGCTATGATTTGTTCAACAACTTGTTTAATTCTTATTTGCATGAATGGTGTAAAGCAATAAGCTGATAAATTAAATAAAATGGTCCAATTATCAATATAACTTACTAACACTGGCCTCTAAATGGAAAGAGATTCGATTAAACGACATTAATATTCAGCTGCCCGTGCCACAGCACTGTCTGGTTTGCTTTTAACCCTTGGCACAAATGTAAAATTAATCGCATTAATTATTCAACAACATCTACCATAATAAGGGTGGTAGATATTGATTATATAAACAGACTGGAGTTTGTTAGTTATTGGGTTTTTATCTACAGAAAAAATGTATTTGCATTTATGTATGATAAAGGTAGCACATCATCATGCAGAAAACAAGTGTACGAGACCGAGGCACACACTGTCCAACCCCATTAAGTGTGTAATGAAAACTTGAAATGCAAGATTTCTTTTGACTGGAGGTACACGCATACTCCCACCTTCTGCTCTCTTGTCTGTGTGTGCTCCCACTAGTGGTGGGTGTGGCTCCGGCAAGCACCTCCGTGTTCCAGCCAGCCTGTTGGAAGCCTTCTGCAACACTTACTCTAAAGCCGGCCTGACCTGCTCTCACTCACCCACCGTAACCACTCAGCTGCCAACCTGTCTGACCCATATGCCCCCTCCTGCCACAGTCATTTACTGGCATAGAGCATTGGAGCACTGTTCCCAGGAGAGAAAATGAGAAGTGCTTTTATTTTTTAGAATTATCTGAACCTAGCTAGAGAGATACAACTGTTTGGTAAATTTTCAGGTCACTTGCCTGTGTTTGATTCGTGCTGAAGAACTGCCAAGACACTGATTTAAAGATAGTTACTCAGTCCATGTTCTGTTGAAGTGCTTTCTTATTCCTATTTGACAATTCTGCTCTGCATTTTGAGTTCACTAGTATGAACCTTCACAATTGGCATGAAATTAGACATATATGATGCTTTTATAAGGTGTCATAGGTGCATAAATGTAACAAAAGCTTAATTTTAGTCAGCAACATTATGACATAATATTTGATATAGATTAAAAACCTTTTGGAGCCTGAGATTTGTATTTGTGTGGCAATTTTGAGCACAAAGGAGGAGTTTGTGGGCAAAAAAACAGAGAATTTGTGTATTATAGGAAAATAACTTAAACTATTTAAAGAATTCAAGAATTGGAATAATTACTTGCTTTTATTTCTTAAGAAAAGATGTGAAATTAATTTGCTGAACATGTTTCTTCATATTTGTGTAAATCAATCAATGCATCTATAGTGAGTAGATATCACAACACATATAGAGACACATATGGTAAGGTTTAAATCAAAATAATCAATTTAATGAAATAAATGAAGTTCCTCTGCTTGCCCAAAGGCCTGCGTACCTTGAATATGTCTCATCCTGTGTGGATGTGGGTTGTGCCGGGAGAAGAACGAATGGTGGCTCAAGGCACCAAAACGTGGACTGCTTTTTGGCAGCGTTGCGGTAAATTCAGCGGTGAACGGCAACAGATTAATTTGCCTGAATTTCCTTTCTGCTGTCACCTCCCTCGATTCGGGGCTGTGAGCTCTCGACATGCCTGAGCTGGAAGCTTTCACTCAGTCTGAATGAATAAAAGAAAAAGTGTTAAGCAAAGTCTTTTGACTTTGAGGTGAGATTACAGAAATGCCCAAACCCCCAATATTCTAATCTATTTTGATAGTAAAATTATGAACATTCATGCTAAAAAAAAAACAATAAAAAAAAAAAATATTACAAATCACCGAAAAAAAACAAAAAAAAAAAAAAGGTTGCTTTACCCCCACCCCCCCCCCCCCCCCAAAAAAAAAATGCTGTGTACTGTCTGGAATAAAA
>VOQJ01035908.1:0-12972 GCA_015052665.1 Apistogramma diplotaenia | reverse complement strand
ACTTCTCAAGTGTCCATCCACTTTACAAATACCACGGCCGGCACAGGCCTGTGCTGGCGATCTCAACATTTGTGGATAGTAAAGAGGGGGGGCAACGGCAAAAAAGGCAAAAACAACGGTAAAAAGAAAGGCAAATAACACAGCAAATATCAGGAAAACTGGAACAATAAACAAGCACGGTGAAAAAAACACTTAGATGACGACTGAAATCGACGTTTTCAGCTGCAATCGGTAAGAATCACTCACTCGCACTTCCGTCAACAATCCTTGTTTTTCCCGGGGCTGCTGTGAAGCCGTGTCTGGCATTACCGTAATGAACCTAATATTGCCGAAATGCGCAGAATCTCTGCTTTCAGAAACCGTTGGAATTTTTTGGATTGCACAAATGGTTCAAGAGTTATGGTAATTTAAAAACGCACTGCAGAATCCTGTCTGCGGCGACGACATAAGAATTAAAGGGTCCATGTAGATGCTGAAAATGACAGCCTCAACACTGCATTTGATCTACTACTAGATCACCCAGCACGTGAACCACATTCTAGATCTTGTCCTGACGTATGGCATATAAACTGAAAACTTAACAGTATTCCCTGAAAGCCCCCTACTGTCTAATAATTTCTTAATAACATTTTGAATTACACAGCAGTAGGGAATACGTTTTATTACAGTAGAGATCTTTCTGAAAGTGCTGTAACCACGTTTTAAGGATATAATTCCTTCAATGCCATACCTAAACTCAGCTCCCAGTGAGGTTGATGTTCTCATCAATAGTTTTACATCTGCTCTGTGTACAACTCTGGATACTGTGGCTCCTCTTTAAGGAGATCCTCGAATCAGAACTGCCTGACTCTGTGGTTTAACTCCCAAACACGCAGCATGCATGCCCATCCATCCATCCATGGATGGAAGGATGCACTGGAAAAAAACTCTACATAAGCACATTTAAAGCATAAGCTGGGTGGGTGGAGGGGGGGTACAACGGGGCGAGAGGCTATCGTCGAGCCAGGTAGCCTAAACAGTCTGCTGATAAGAGGTTGGAATGTGTTCAGTGGCCTCATAAACCCAGTTCTCATCACAGGAGAAGAAGGGAGGGGGGAGAGTGTCCATTCACATGTTCAACCAGGAGAAATGATAGCGGCGAGCCAATGTGAGATAATACAAACAGGCTGACATTGGAATTTCTCTGTCAACCTTGAAGTTCACTGGTGCGCTCAGAAAGAGTTTTTTTTTCCAAATTGTGGGGGTTCCATCCAAATTCCCACTTAGACTGTACCTCACTCCAAGATTTAACCCCTTCCACCTGTGAGCTCCAAGTTGAGCTTCACGAGGTTTTGAGTTCGAGTCTGTACAGCTCTGGCCAGGTATTCCAGTTGACCGGACAGTTTGAACCAAAATATTCGGCCTGACCTTCTTGGTTTCCCGGTAAAACAGGTATCCTCCAAGCTCCAATCAGAAGGTATCCCGTTACCATAAGGCCAAATGTGTATCCATATAACATCCTCAACTGACAGACCCAAACGGGATCCGTTCCACAGAGGACAGGCGGGCTTTCCCAATCTCATGTGAATATATTCTGATGATGGTACTGAGCACCCAGTATGCCAAAAAATATGATTCATTTCCAGTTTGATCAGACATGTGAAGAGAGGCTCTTCAGAAAGGAAATATGTCTGCTCTCGTCAGTAGCCAGGAAGAAAAAAAGGTAGATAGAGTATAGATTAAAGTAGACAGCCTGTAAGCTGGAGAGGAAATGGAGTCTCACTAATTAGCCTGGAAGAAAAGTTTGTTGCTCTATAAAAAAGCCCTCCATACAGTTAGGACATCTTACT
The DNA here is from genome assembly GCA_015052665.1 of Apistogramma diplotaenia. Classification (NCBI taxonomy): domain Eukaryota; kingdom Metazoa; phylum Chordata; class Actinopteri; order Cichliformes; family Cichlidae; genus Apistogramma; species Apistogramma diplotaenia. Next base: position 11,143 of record VOQJ01035908.1, on the reverse strand, counting down.
ACTCAGACTGACAAAGAGTCAGATCAGTTGAGCCAAATATTCATTTAACTTTAACTAGTAATGACTTAATGAAATTATTCACAAATAAAATATTAACCATTAGAGGAAAAAATATAACCATCTAAAAGACATATCTTTGTGTACAACTGCTTTCAGCACTGCTGGTATTTGTATAGACTTATTCTCTACGACTGATCTTTCTGAGTTAACACTGATAGTTATTTCCTCCAAACCATTAATGTGTTTTTTTAGACCCCATTCCTACAAGGCTGCCCAAAGAAGTTCTACCATTAACTGATTGTTTCGATTGTAAATATGATCAGTCTGTCTTTATTAGTTGGCTATGTACCACAGGCTTTAAAGGTGGCAGTAATTAAACCATTACTTAAAAATCCATCAGTTAACCCAACAGCCATTGCTAATTATAGGCCAATCTCCAACCTTCTTTTTCTCTCCAAAATCCTTGAACGAGTCATTTTAAAACAGAAAACTGATTATCTGCAGAGGAATAATTTATTTGAAGAGTTTCAGTCAGGTTTCAGAATTTATCACAGTACAGAAACAGCATTAGTGAAGGTTACAAATGATCTTCTCATGGCCTCTGACAGTGGACTCATCTCTGTGCTTGTTCTGTTGGACCTCACTGCAGTTTTTGATACTGTTGACCATAGCATTTTATTACAGAGATTAGACCATGGCATAGGTATTAAAGGTACTGCCCTGCAGTGGTTTGTTCATGTAAATGGGGAGTCTTCTTCACACACTAAGGTTAATTATGGAGTTCCACAGGGTTATCTGCTAGGACCAATTTTATTTAAACTATACATGCTGCCCTTAGACAGTGTTATTAGAAAGCATTGCATACATTGTCATTGTTATGCAGATGATACCCAGCTTTATGTATCCATTAAGCCAGATGGCATACATCAGTTAGTTAAACTGCAGGGATGTCTTAATGACATAAAGGCTTGGATGACCTCAGGTTTCCTGCTGAAGAACTGCAGTTCTTGTACTCAGATCCACAAATCTTAGAAATATGGTGTTTAACCTGATACTTGCCTCACCTTACTGGATGGCATTACCTTAGCCTCCAGTAACACTGTGAGAACTCTTGGAGACATTTTTGACCAGGATATGTCCTTCAGTGCGCATATTAAACAAATATATAGGACTACTTTTTCTTTAATTTGCATAATATTTCTACAATTAGAAACATCCTGTATCAGAGTGATACCAAAAGAAAATTCATGCTCCCTGTTAAATCCAGAATAGAATTTAAAATCTTTCTTCTGACATACAAGGTCTTGAATCATTAGGCCCCATCTTATCTTAAAGACCTCATAATGCCATATCACTCCAAAAGAGCACTTTGTTCTCAGACTGCTGGCTTCCTTATGGTTGCTAGGATAGTAGACCTTACTAGAGTAGAATGGGAGGCAAAGCATTCAGCTTTCAGGCCCCTCTTCTGTGGATAAAAGTGAATTGATTAAAAGGGGCAGAAGAAAGCCTTCTGCTTCTGCTTCTGGTTCAACTAAGTTTAAGACATTTTTTTGTATGTGGAATTATTACTTATGGATTATACTTAAGTCAAAACAATAATCTTACATATGCTTGTGTGTGTTCTACAGTTCCTTTATGTGACCAAACCTGGGAGAGAGGAGATTGCAGCAGAAGTGTATGAAGATGAAGTTGACCTGCGGCGCTCTGGCTCCTACCTCAACAGCAGTTTTCACTCTGCATGGAGTGAGCACAGTGTGGACCCTGATGACTTTCGGGTAAACACTATTGTCTCCACAGAACGATGTTATCACTTTACACTAGAAGATAATGTACACAATATGGAAGAAATTCCAAAAGTCACATTCAGACAAGGAAAAATAATTATCCCTTAATTTTAACTGTTTACCTGCAGACTCAATAAAAAAGTGTTAAACATGTTATAAATTTAATAACATAGCAGTAAATAGTCAGCTGCAGACTGAATATAAGACATTTCTCCACCCTTTAATCCTTTTTTTTGTTTATCCTAAACTGTGTTCTTACACTTTACCTGTCCGCTGACTTTCCTTATCTGTTCCTCTCCTCAATCATTTCAACCTCAATCCCATCATCAATTCCCTCCCTTCTTCATATGCATCAGGATGAACTGAAGAAGTTATATGCCCAGTTAGAAGTCCACAAGACTAAGAAGATGGCTGCAAACAACCCTCATTTGCCAAAAAAGCGAAGTTCTCGATGTGCACTGGGGAGATCCCTTATAAAACGCATCGCAGAAATCCCAGAAACAATGAGCCGGCAGTGTAGCCGTGAGGAGAAAGACGGATCCTTCCGCAGTAGAAGTGGGAATCATTCTGACTCTTTTAGAAGGTCCACAGATACCATCAGTATCAGTTACAGAAGTTCAATGAAGTCAGTGAAGTCAGTAACCCCATCACCCTCTCCATCCATGCGCAAGTCCCAAAGTGATCATCACTATGTCAGGGAAAGAGACTCTTCGTTGCACACCTCCACATTAAGGGCCAATACTGTGAAGAGATCCTCGCAGCGATCTGAGACAGACTCCTTGGATATACCACCAGGGGTTTGTAAGTCAGCCAGTGCCCAGAATCTGACGATTGATACAAATCTCTTGCATCCTGATCACAACAGGCTTCACAAATCTTGGAGCCTAACCTCAGCTAGCAGCCACTCTATGGAGAACATACCCAAGGTTAACAGAGCCAACACAGTGAGGTCAAGGCCAAGCCTTTCTATAAGTGACCAGACTAGGAGTGCTCTTAAATCAGAGTCATTTGACAAGGCTGAAGTCTGTCCTTGGGAGGTGGAGCCAGAACAGTCAAGTGACAAAAACCAGAAACATGTCACATATGCAAACTCTGACGATGGTGAAGAAAAAAGGCCACCATCTCCACTTGCACTTATCTGTCCCTGGGACCATTTACCACCTGTAGAAAAGAAGTCCTCTGTGGACAAAGGACTACAAGGTGAAACTGAGTCCCCCAGCCCTCCAGTGTCTGCAAGTGCACCAGGTTCTCCAAGACCAAAGGTGGCAAAGGATCAGCGTGTTTTCTCCTTCCGCACCACCGCCACCACTAAGTGGCTTACTGTAAAAACATTAATGGGATCCATGGATGCAGCTAGCAGGTCCGGTAAGGATTTAAGTTTAAGTAGAGAGGATTCAATTTCACAAAAAAAACAGGAAAGTGCTTCAGCAACACCAAGGTCAGGAACATCAAGACGTCCTAGCATTGAAAAGAGGTCACTGCACAAAAGAAATATGACAACAACAGATGGAAAACCATGTCTTGTGAAACAGAATGCAGTCAGACTGTCTTCTGGTGATTCCTCTGACAGAAGTCCACGAAGGCTCGTGATTGTAAAATCTTCCGTCCATCCATGTGATTCAGATGATATGCACAAAGATGGCACATATGAAAACTTGCTTCTATCAAGGCAGAGCAGTAAACGTAGTATAAGTTCTTGGGAGACGGCCAGCAGCTCCAGAACTCCTTCAACTCACAGAAGAGGTAGTTATCGAATTACACCAACCCGTAATGTTTCTCATGCAGATGTATGTTCATATGATGCGGCTAGTGCTTTACAGCAAGGAGAGGGACCAAAAAAGCAGCAGAGCATTAAAGCAGATATCTGCCCTTGGGAATCACAGGTACATGTGCATGAACGATCTAATGTATGCCCTTGGGAATCTCAAGAGCAAGGGAATGTGAGAAGAGAAGAAAGTGGTCATGGTGAAGTGTGTCCTTCGGAATCGCAGGATATTCCAGTTGTTTCTCACATTATTCTTTCTAAAGATTCACAAGCACAGCAACCTTTAAAAGTTGTATTAGACATATGTCCCTGGGAGACTGCAGAAACTCCCCAACCTTCAGTAAGACAAGATAATGAATATGCTAATGTTTGTCCATGGGATGTGCCAGACAAGGCTGAAGGTGTATATGAAAACTTAAATCCTGTGGAAAACAGGGGAACACTGACAGTGCCTCTTCAACGAGAGGTCATGAAAGCTGCCATCTATCCTGGTGCATCAAAAGAAGTTTTAAATAATGAGCAACAGTACCGTGCTATATCACCTGCCATGAACTGGGGTAAACAGATGAACAAAACAGCAGCAAGTTGTCCATGGGATTTCCCCGATCCCCCTACAATTAAAGAAGATATTTGCCCATGGGAAGATGGTAACACAGAGCCAACAAACACAGACTTAACTCCGCAAATGACAATCAAAGTACATATTTGTCCATGGGAAAGTGAACAAGACAATTCAGAAGACTCAGAAAAAGGTGCCTCGCTTTCGAAAGGTACTTCAGAAGATACTGAAAGGAAAGAGAGCACAAGAGTTAATGTATGCCCCTGGGAAACAGCACTACCTGAAAAAAATGCAGCTACCAAAACAATGTCAAAAGAACTTAAAAGGCCAGCAGAAGTTTGTCCATGGGAAACTGAGGAACCAGAATCAGAAAAGCCAGAGATCCCCAAAACGTCAGAGAGCCATCTAAGGCAAGACACTGCTCGGACAAATGTTTGTCCATGGGAGACAGAGGAAACAGGGACTGTCAAAACTGAAGTATCAAACACATTGGATAAACTACAAAGAAAGGGGATTACTGAGGAAGATGGTCCCCCATTGAAAACAGAAACACCAAAAGTTCTCAAAAAGAAAGATAGTACAAGGGCAGATGTTTGTCCATGGGAGACTGAAGGGCCAAAAACTCTCCAAAAACAAGACAGCACTCGGACAGATGTTTGTCCGTGGGAAACAGAAGACACCAAGGCTGCCAAAAAGCAAGACAGCATTAAAGATACTGTTTGTCCGTGGGAGACTGAAGAGCCAAAAACTCTCCAAAAACAAGACAGCACTCGGACAGATGTTTGTCCGTGGGAGACTGAAGGGCCAAAAACTCTCCAAAAACAAGACAGCACTCGGACAGATGTTTGTCCGTGGGAGACTGAAGGGCCAAAAACTCTCCAAAAACAAGACAGCACTCGGACAGATGTTTGTCCGTGGGAGACAATTGAAACAATCAAAAAGCAAAATAGCAATGGAGCAGGTGAAGACAAAAATTATCTTCCCGACAGTGACAAGGATGTCATAGAAAGTCAGAGCTGCCTTAGTGTAGAAGAGACTCTAGCAGACACAAGCCCTGAGCAAACAGATGAGTCTAAAGCAAATTTAGCTCTGGGCCGGCGAGATGCTCTGTGCCCTTGGGAGATGGTAAGGAGCACATCTGGCTCATTCACAGACAATGCATCAGATGTCTTTACTTGGGAGCCTGAGAATATTCCAGAGGAAGATGAAGAGGATGATGCAGAGTGCGCTGCTGAGGCTCTTGTATTTCCACCTGACCTGTAACCTTATACTTCCCTCTCTACTCATGGATTACAAGCTCAGCTAAAGAAGAGCTTCCCTGCAGCTGGCAAAATTCCTTTCTGACGGATTATTAAATATTAATTAAAGACTAAACTGAATTATTTCAAGTTTGCCAACCAGATGGGGCATGCCCGTATGTCTAAGAATCTGGAACGCCAGACTTGATAAGCTGGACGCTGGAGGCTGTGCAAACTTGCCTGAAAATACATTTCTTTTTTACTAATGCTCATACACAAGATTTATGCACCCCATTAAATGAAATGCAAAATGACACTTGTTCAATTATAGAAGGGCATCTAAAGCAATTCGATTTAGTGCCCTTTCTTCCTGTTTCTATCCCCCGTATTAAATGAAAAGGGTTTTGTGTTTTTGTGTTTCTTTAACTGACAGTGACCAATATTGCCATGAGTACATTGACGGCCGAGCTAAAATTACATAAACAGTTGAAGTTGAGTCCACAGTACTCTCAGATAATCATATGAACATATACTGCATGTGTTTTCATTAAAATATGTTAAATATAAAGCAGGAATACAGTGGACATTCCAAAGTACTGATAAAACTATGCATACCTTTTTGCTTAATTGACTATATACACACAGACATTCATAGTGTCACAGTGGTAGTTGATCATTTTTAAACACAGTCAAAGTTTTTAATAACAGTGTGTGCAAATGATCCCTGTGAGCCAGAAGCTTGGTTTCACAGGGTTTTTTTCTACTGTGCTCTGGTTGATGTAACCGAGCTGGGATATCCTGTAATGTGGTCATCTCATAAGCTCAACAGGTCCCATTAATTCAGTCATAATAACCCATAAGTCATCATGAATACCCTCTGACTTTGACCACTTAAAGTGTATTGAAAGCTGCATGATTCTTTTATATCTGAACGTTTATTAAACTACGACATTTCCATTTATGTGGATGGCGTGGTCTGGACACCAGTTAGGCTAAAAGTGTGTCAGTGATAATAACATTGTAAGCACTGTGAAAATTACACAACAAATATATGGTAATTGGCAGTCACCTTTTAAAAACACTGCAGCTAACATGGCTAGTTCCCCAACCTATTTGTTGATTGGGCTGATTACTTTCCAAGTAGGGAATTTTTTTCTATGCACAAATTACTACTTAAAGCTACATCCCAGAAATCTTCGAGGTCCTAATGTTTTCCTCGTCACTGAGCGAGTAGCTACGTCGTCAGAGCAAGTGTAGAATAATGACTACAAATGACCACTTTTTTTATGCACAAAGTACTTAAAGTCCAAAACTCAAGTGATGTGCAACCCAGGAATACTCACATATTCCTGGGTCATTTGAAGAATGACTTAAGAGACGGGATACTTTAAAAGTTCTTCAATATGAAACCTTTAAAAAAATAATTCTTTATAGACAGATCTCATGATTATTAGATATTCATTATTAGCTAATCACTTCTTCACATCAAGTCTGTGTTTAACATTTCGGTGCATCACGTTGGTGAATCTTACTTTAAGTTCTGAATCATTGCTCATAAATTTAAGCCAGTTTTTAATAGATATATATGGGAAGATTCTGGACTTTAAATGTCAGCAGTTTTCAGCTAAGATGTAATTAAGCCACATGCCCATGCAAGCAAATATTTTTTGAAATTCGGTGGTGGTGGTTATCATCATCAGCACCTCAGCTGCTACAGTGTAATACAGTGACTTTAATGTTAAATGTGGCTCCAAGTTTCTTGTCAAGATCTATTTTTTTATGCAATGTTTGTGGGGGTTTTTATGAGTGTACTCAAAGTCGTTGGCAAAAAAAAAATTATATATATATATATATATATTTATTTATAGTGATTACATTAATTTGTGCAAAAGCCAAGTGGGCCACTTCACATTTCCTGAGTATATCCATCACAGAAATAAACAACTCCATTTCTGTAGATTTGTGAATTTTATTTTTTTACATGTGAACATGAATCTGCATGAAACAAAAAGAAACAAAAGCGTGATGAAATGAGCTGTCAGACTGTTGTATGATCTATGGAGACAGAAGCTGTTTTATTGGCTTCACCCAGCAGCACTTTGTTCACTCTCAAACTCACCTGCTGCTTCCAGAGCCTCAACGGCCAAAATCCTTTTTCTAACAGAAACAAGCCTCATTGGGAAGTCTGGTTTCCTGCCAAAGTGGACAAATTATAACCAGCTGCAGCCAACTTTTTAACAGCATTTGGCTGATGAATCCTGTGGTGTGATGAAAGGAGCAGTGCCACCTGCTGGCTTATTTACACCACTGCACTGCCTCTGCTTTAGGAACTTCATAGTTTAGGGAATCAAATTCTTGCCCTGGCTTCAGCTCCGGACCAGGAATCATGACCGTCTGAAAGAGAGAGAGAAGAAGATGGAGCACTGTTTGCAAATCAACATTTAGGAAAATAAAGTGGAATTTTATTTAAACAATATAAACATAACAATACTCTCACATCCTATTGATTTTGTTCCAGTAGTGATCAACCTTCAAGACCGACATTCAAAACAGCAGAATGGTTGTTTAAAAATAAAATACTCAATCCTTAATGTTTGCTACAGAATCTTAAGATTCTCAATCACAAATTAGAAATATCTCAGTACGTGACTGAGTATTAGAATAAGAACTCATTAAGAGTACAGCTAATAGAATGAAAGGTCAGTGGGATTAGGAATGCTCCCGGCAACTCATTTTTTAGTCTAGACAAAACAAGAACAAAGACGACCAACCAGTCTAAAACTACAAAACACTCAGATATCAGGTTAAAGTTGAGGACTGTTTATTGGACAATCTCACAGCAGTGATGATTAGTTGTCCAGCTGAGTAGTTGCACACATTCCTAACTGGGATTTATTCCCATTTTAGCATGAACCCCAAGAAAAGAGAGCACGCACAGTGAAGCACAGATTCGGATACGTCTCTTAATGCATGTCCAGCCTGTTACAGGTGGCATACATTTCCTTTGCTTTCTTGGTCTAAACGCTGAAGAACAGACGTGCTGTTCCACTTGCTCACAGCTGACACCTTCATATATCATCGACAGATAAAGTGTGAGGTGTCGAGTGTACAAACTTCATATTTTTTGACAGTGTGATTAACACTTTTTGCAGACCTCTGATGTTGATGGAAGAGAAAAAAAACACCTTCCAGGCAACATTACAGCTCCATCTGCCATGAATATCTGACACGCAGCAGGGGCTGACTCACACGTTTAAGGTGATGATACTCGGTTCTTGGCAGTGATGCATTTAATGCAAGTCATCTCCTATCTCAGCCTCCTGCTTTGTTTTTCACTTACTCGGTCTCTCTTTTACTCAAACACTGCCCTGATGTATATTTTCAGTAAAGCTACAATTTAGATTTTAATTTGCAAATTACACTTGGCATATAAGATAAGATTTTGATTTTGACTTTAGGTTTCACTTTAGTCGTACTTACAAACATACTGTATGATTTCACCTTGTTGTAAAATGCCATATTTGCAGGGTCACAGATGGGGAAATAGAACCCCCAGTATTAGAACACATCCAGCTCAGTCAGCAGAACATCTCTTCTGATAAAAACTGAGAAGGCGGAGATCTGATGATGAAGCTCTTTTTTTCTCTAAAGTTGGTCTCTAAAGTTTTTTTTACTTTAAAACTGTTGTTGCTAGTTTGTTAAATGAGCTTTAGGGGAAGTTGACTTCCCTTCTTGTTTTCAGATTGTATAACAGAGAACCACATAAGCCGCACATGTACAACACATTTAAATAGCTTTTGTAAGGTGCTGGGTGAAAGGCTGGATTTGAAAATGTCAGAAAAGAAGAGCTCAAAGTGAACTGAAGTGCTAGCTTGGTGCTCTGTATCACAGTGTGACATGAATTGTGGACAGATTAAATGTACAGCAGTGTGTTCTTTCAAGGCTCCAGTAGGTGAAGTACACGGAGATTACAATGCAGAATATAAGACCCTGAGAAATCCAGACAGACTCATGAAAGAAGTCTGGAGTGGAATTTAGACAGAGGTCAAACAACGCTTTTATGAAAAAGGCTGAAGGCTATGAGAAAGGGCACGCAAAGGCATTATTATATTTACACAAAAGAAAGAAAAATATATCAACGAGCTTGCAACAGCTAACATATTTTGTCAGCCTTGTTCATGTGCCTATTAAAGAGAAGTATGAACAGACCAGTTAATAAAGGTTTTCTAATTACCATTTGACAGAGAGAGAGCCTTGGACCTGTGCCTCTCCTGCCTGAAAGATAAATGTTAGCAGTGTCGAGTGGAGGCTCACCTTAACAATTGGGTCCTTGGCAGGAGCCCAAGATGGCACTATTTTTCCATGTAACCGCCACTGGCCGTAGGGGTTGGTGAGGTGTCTTTCTATGACCAGATACTCCAACACGTCCTTTGGCTGCTCCTCACTTCCTAGCATCAGCCTCCCGAAGCGGTCATAGATGGCCAGAGTCTGAACACATAAACAGAGGTTTCATTTAGTCGCCTAAATCCTGATTTTGACATGAACACAAACCCAAAACTGTCCTTGAATTTTATTTTATTCCACTCCAACAACAACTGTAAGTAAGTAAAGTTTATTTACAGAGCGCCGTTCACAGACAGAAAAGTCACAAAGTGCTTTACATAGACAATTAATCCGTTTAAAACTGTGAAACACAGAGCTCAGCAGCTCTAAAAACCTGCTGCAGGGCTCCTGGCTTTAGTTCAGCCCAGCTCAAAATATTGCATTTGCCCCACAAGGGGCATTTTAAAGCAAATAGAAAAAATAAGAGCTGAATTATAGAAGGAGTGATGGCCATTCAATTGTTGACCATCAACATAGAAACCTACAAAACGGACATGCCGAGTCTAAAATGTCCTTCTGGATTAAAACAAAGAAGGTCATTTTATGTCGTCTTTCAACAAGACAATACAAAGTGATGTGCATGAGACGTGCCAGTATCATGACAGGAAATATCAAAACATTCACTGAACCGTTTTTTCAAAAAACAGACAAGTCCCATCACAGACGGGGATATGTTCCTGTGATTAGTGAAAATATAAAATAAAGGTACAGTGCAAGTGAGTACCCCCCTCACATTTCTGCAGATATGCAAGTATATCATTTCATAGGACAACACTGACAAATGACACTGTGACACAATGAAAGGTCGTCTGTGTGCAGCTTATTTAACAGTGTAAATTTATTCTTCCCTCAAAATAACTCAATATACAGCCATTAATGTCTAAACCAGCAGGAACAAAAATGAGTACACTCTAAGAGACTACACCTGTAAATGTCCAAATTGAGTTCTGCTTGTCATTTTCCCTCCAAAATGTCATGTGACTCGTTAGTGTTACTAGGTCTCAGGTGTGCATAGGGAGCAGGTGTGTTCAGTTTTACTTCACACTCTCTCATACTAGTCACTGAAAGTTCCTACATGGCACCTCATGGCAAAGAACTCTGAGGTTCTTAAAAGACGAATTGTTGCCTACATGAAGATGGCCGAGGCTACAAGAAGACTGCCAACACCCTGAAGCTGAGCTGCAGTGCAGTGGCCAAGATCATCCAGCGTTTTAAAAGAGCAGGGTCCACTCAGTACAGACCTCGCGTTGGTCGTCTAAAGAAGCTGAGTGCACGAGCTCAGCGTCACATCCAAATGCTGTCTCTGAAAGATAGAGGCAGGAGTGCTGTCAGCATTGCTGCAGAGACTGAAGAGGTGGGGGGGGTCAGCCTGTCAGTGCTCAGACCATACACCGCACACTACATCAAACTGGTC
>VOQJ01035895.1:8558-19676 GCA_015052665.1 Apistogramma diplotaenia | reverse complement strand
AAAGATCCTTGAAAGAGTCGTTGTAAAACAGCTGACTGATCATCTGCAGAGGAATAATTTATTTGAAGAGTTTCAGTCAGGTTTCAGAATTCATCACAGTACAGAAACGGCATTAGTGAAGGTTACAATGATCTTCTCATGGCCTCTGACAGTGGACTCATCTCTGTGCTTGTCCTGTTGGACCTCAGTGCAGCTTTGATACTGTTGACCAGAACCTTCTATTACAGAGATTAGAGCATCTATAGGTATTAAAGGCACTGCCCTGCAGTGGTTTGAGTCATATTTATCTAACAGACTCCAGTGTGTTCATGTAAATGGGGAGTCTTCTTCACACACTAAGGTTAATTATGGAGTTCCACAAGGTTCTGTGCTAGGACCAGTTTTATTTACACTATACATGCTTCCCTTAGGCAGTATTATTAGAAAACATGGCATCAATTTTCATTGTTATGCAGACGACACACAGCTTTATATATCTGTGAAGCCAGATGATACACATCAGTTAGTTAAACTGCAGGAATGTCTTAAAGACATAAAGGCTAAAACCTTAAAACTTTCCTTTATGATAAAGCTTATAGTTTAAGTTCCCTTAGTTATGCTGCTATAGGCCTAGGCTGCTGGGGGGTTCCCAAGTGTTTCTTTTCATTCATCTCTTTTTACTCTGCTTATACCCTATTGTGCATTTAATCATTAGTTATTATTAATCTGTCTCTCTTCCACAGCATGTCTTCTGTCCTGTCTCTCTCTCCTCAGCCCCAACCGGTCACAGCACATTGCTGCCCCGCCCTTAAGAAGTGAATTCACAGAAAAACATCACTTTAAATTTGCCTCTATCTGTTGTTGAATTTAAATGAGTATTTATAGTATTTTGAGATGTTTCTGACTTTATGTGGCTACTATGTTGGCCAGGTCTCCCATGAAAAGAGATTGCAATCTCAATGGCACTTCCTGGCACAATTAAAGGTCACAGTAATAATAATAATAATAATAATAGTAATAACGATAATAATAAAAACTACTGCTGAGATAACCGTCCTCTGTGGGAGCAGAGATTAGGTAACTGCTCATGTTGGCACCTGGCACTGAACAGGACAATAATGAAGGAATCATATCCTTCAGCTTCGATACAGCGCTTTCAGAGAGACGTCTGCTGTGTGTGTGTGTGTGTGTGTGTGTGTGTGTGTCAGTTATGACCCTCACGATCATCTCTTTGTTCACAGTGCCGTCTCACCCACTGACTTCCTGCATCTTATCATCTTGTTCTTGAAGCATTCTGCATTTTTCTGCCTTTTTAAAAAAATCTTTCCCTGCTTTCTTTTGCACCTTTATACAGAACCCTACAAGGGACATAAAGAAAACCAAAGGTTTTGTGAGATCTCGCAAAAGTACATGTCATTCTTTGCTCCCATGTTTTCTCCCCGTGTCCCTCGCTGAGGGCAGTCCCTCTCATTTACATGTGCTTCCAGTGATCGTTGTGTCCACACGTGGGTCAAAAGATATCTTTCCGCGTCGCCTTGCACACCCTCCTTCTGAGAATCGTTGCCTTCATTTCTTGGCAGCTCATAATTGTGGAGGTGAAGTTCACATGCTGCTGGCTGCTCTAGCGCGTGCTCTCTCTTCAGGCTTGTGTGCAAAGCTGTAATAAAAGAACTCAAACAAACAGTTATCTCGGGCCGGGTGTTGTTACGCTGCTGCGATGGAGCGCTGGACCAGCTGAGTGCTGGTGCACCCGGCCGCAGCTTTGTCACAGTCACTGAGAGTTTTCCTGTGGGGACATTATTCTGTGGACCTGTTGGAGCTCTGGACCCACTAACTGAAGCGCCTCCTGCTGTCAGTCTTTGCTAACCTTCATTGTAAACCTGTTAACCTTTATTCCGACTCCGAGTCCGTCCACACGGTCAGGCCTGTTCTTTGCTCCTTAGCACTCAGAGAAGCTCGGCTGTAGAGGCGTTTTGCTGAACTCGGTATGTTTACCTCCTCTGCCACTCAGCCTACTCCAGCTTCAGACCCTTCACCTGTCACCTAACCCTAACCCTCCCACACCTGAAGTGTTCTCTGGATCAGACTTGACCCGCTGCGTTTGGGTTCTCAGACACCAGAGCTCAACATGTGCTTCTGACACTGCTTTTCTGGTTGTGTTGCTGCGGAGACGCACTCTGAGGTGGGCACAAGCAGCTGTGAGATCTAATCCTTATCTTCCCCACGCTGACTTTATGGCCAAATACAGGAGTGTGTTTGATAACGGCTCAAACCCTGACACTGCAGCTCGCAGGATCTCCACTCTGCAGTAAAGTAAGCAGAGAGTGGCTGATGGTGGACTGAGGAGGCCCTGAGAATGGAATTAGCAACTAAAGACTGAACACACTTGATTCATTAATTGCCATGTGATACCAAACCAAGCCTAGAAGACGCTCCCTTATAACCCCTCTGAACTAGCAGATTAAAGAGCCTGGCAGAGTCGGTGGTCACGAAGCCCCAGAAAGACGAACTCCTGACTTCTGGTCGTCCTGCTTCCACTTTGGATTCTGTGACTGGTTTGCCACCATCAGCTGGTAAAACAGTCCTCACGATTGCTGCCCATGTCTTCAAGTCTCCCAAAGCTCCCTTCTGCTTCGACAGCCCAGCTGCTTGTTGGACATGTCTTCCCTCATCATGGGCCTCCTCAGTTCAACCTCAGTGCTGAGCTACATGCCAGGACAAAAGGTCTGGCTGTCCACAAATTGGACATCAGACAACGTGGTGGGGGCTACAGGACCTTGTGGACTGTATAGTTCAGAAGAAACCTCCTGGGTTGCTTGTTTTTCACCTCAGGCATCCTGACAACCCAGGCGGGTCACCTGAGGGCTCATCCATTCTTTAGTTTCCCTTCCTCTCCTCATGTCTACGTGAGTGTGGATGCTTGAGTTAAACACCTGGTTCCTGCACCTGCCTGATTAATGAGCTCACCTGCTCATAATCACCTGATTTGCTGTGTGCTATTTAAGAGGACCTTCAGTCATCAGCTTGTGTAACACGACAGTTAGTGAAGCTGCTCAGAACAGTCACATGTTTTGGATCTGTAACTTCGCCTAATAAATATTTTTTAAACAAGTTCTTCACAGATTTCTATAATCGTGCATACATTTGTTAAGCACTGCACACCGATGGATACATATTTTCTTCTTTCAGAAACATGAATCCCAAACAAATGTGTGTTTTATTTAACCGACTCTCACCCGGATCAGCTGATTGTCCTGTAGATTCCGATGGATGGAAGTGACAGAGCTCCCTCTAGTGGACAAACTATGCAATGCCAACACTCCTGCTAAAGTCTCCTCTTAATTTTTTATCAGTTCCTATAAATGCCAGTATCAGTAACAGACAAGTGGCTATCGGCCTGCCAGTAAACCTGTTGGACTGTACTAATCAGCACTCATGCACAGTCCTAAACGTCAGAATAAATGAATTACGACTTCACATTTCACCTTTTGAAACCCAATTTATGATCAAATAACTCTCCTCCCTGTTGCAGATGACAAATGGAAAGTCGATGGACAAGACCAAGAGGAGCCATTCTGCTTATAAAGGTTCGTTTTTTCAGATTTGAACTGTCGGCTCTCGGTGAACCCGTGAGAAGCCTCTCGTTTTCATCTTTACACTCTGACCTCCACCGGGGGAGGCAGTGGCTCAGGCGAAGGCCCCTAACACACCTCTTTCCCCATTCTTACAACTATAAGCACATAAACTACAGAAACTGAAGAAATGAGGGAACTCAGTGCAAAGTTTATATGTAATAAAGGTCAGAACAGGTGGAATATAAAACAAATTGGCTTCAGTGCAAATTAAGCATCAGTACTAATGGAGAGAGAAAGAAATGCATCTGTGGGTTGAGCAGCAGAGTTGAGTTTGAGGGCTGTGCCCACGAAAAAGTCCTCTGCCAACAGCAAACATGCTTCGCTGTCACTGATGGGACAGGACCCACAGTCTACAATAAACGGGTTCTTACAGAACGCTTTTCTACTCTGAGCGCTCAAAGCACTTATGTAACACGTTTGCATTCACCCATACTCTAACAGTCACACTCCAGTGCTCACGTTGGAGAGCACCTTGTTCAGTATCTTGCCCCAAGACACTTTGGCACGCAGCCCAGAACAGGAATCAAACCTCCAACCTTCTGATTAGCAGGTGAGCTGCTCTCCCTCCTGAGCCACAGCCATCCCGGGTAGCTTATCTGGACTCATGGGCCTGCCACGACTGCCCTTTTCCAGACCTTTGACCAATTAACAACATTTAATCCATCATGAAATTACAACATATGGCAAAGAATTCCCCGGCCTAGAGCAGCTAGAATCCTCTTCCAGCCAACAATGGGACAACATTCCCAAAAGTCCAGCAGCTGGTCTCCTCAATGACCTTTTTTTTTATTGTGAATAAAGTATGTTTATGAGATCTGCAAACACTGATAACAGCATGAAGTAATAATTCAGATTCTTTCCTTCATCCAGGTGGGATCGAGAACCTAGCCTTCATGCCGGACCTGGACCCCACGGGCTCACTGCACATCCCTCCTTGGCTGTCGGGGAGCGAGCTCGACAGCAGCATGGTGGCTCCATCGCCACGAGCCCAGGTCAGCCTCCCCAGGACGCCGACCAACCTGCGGCGCCTGGACCCTCTTCGCTTCAGCACCGGCTCCAGAGACTCCTTCATGCTGGAGAACATCCCCGACACACAGCAGACGGACAGCGACGACCCTCCTCATCCTCCTCCCAGAGACGATGGCCACATGTAGCTGGACCCCGACCTCAACGCCCTGCTGCGTCACACTTGAATCTGGCCGCGAACAAAAGAAAACTAACCTCAGATATTTAACCATCTGCTCTCACAAGGAAACATTTAATTTTCCATGTGTGTGATTAATCTTAATCCCTGTGTTTCGACACAATACGCTGGCAGGTTTCCGACCCCGTGCTCACACCACCGCTCCGGTTTAGATTGTGATCATTAAAAAACAGTTACAGGAAATTGCTTCACAATCTATAATCTGAATATATACTCGTGTTTTTCTCAGAATTGCAGTTGGGGTTAAATAATAGACTTGAAAATTGTCAAAGTGTCACATATATGATGCAGAAACATATTTATTCATGAATGTAGTTCATTTGAAATGTGTGGTTTTGGATTTTGATCATTTAGATGTGGATTTACAAATAAAAAGCATTTTTTTGTTTCTGTGGAGTCGTGTTTCACACATAAAGAACATGAAAAAAATCCTAAACACAGCAGGAAAACTGAGCTCCGGGTAATTAAAACGAGTCATTGAGGGGAAAAGAGAGGAGATGGAAAAAGCCTGAAAAACGTGGTTACAGTTACTGACGGTTTAAAGACCAGCTGTCAGAATTAAATATCAGTGTTTACATGATCATAAATAGTCCATCTCTGATGTTTCCAGGTGCTTTGTGATGTAGTCTAAAATGACTTTTTCATTTCCGGAGTCCTTCAGGTAGAAATGAGATCCCTCGAACATCTTGATGGTGAAATCTCCTGATGTGATGTTTCTCCAAGCTGCCAATAAAACACAGCGATACATTCATTTCACCTTCAGGCTGCAACACTCTCTGCCCTTCCTGCTGTTCCTGCTGCCATGCTGTGCTCTTTAAGAAGCACCAGTTAGCATCAGTTAGCACCTGATCCAGGTGCAGCCAAAAACATGAGCACTAGTTAAATTGCATTCATTACTTTTGTGCAGGTCACACACAATCCACAATCCGAGATGTACCTGAACACATCATTTGGGAGTCACTGAAATTAGCAGGCTTGTGTATTATGACATCAGCACAATAAGTAACCAAATAATGTTGGCAAGTACATGATATGGAGTACAAAGTACAATATTTGCATCTGCAGTAGTCGTACACTGACACTGGTCACCGCCTGCTGTGCTGGACCTGCTTCAGCTTTTTCCCGACTCATTACAGTGGAGGTCGTGTCTTTGTGCACCGTTTGTGTGAAATATTTCAACTGAAATGAATTCACAGAATCTTGAAGTTCACTGATTTCTCATATAAGAAACCTTTCCCCTCAAAGCTTTGCAGGACTGACCTTGCAAATCGTGAGGAATGTCGTCCTTCCCATCAAAGCACGTGACGGGGCAGGAGAGAAACGGGCTGCTCGGCCTGTTGCACCTGCAGAGAGAGACAACAGCTCCTGTCAGAAAGATTACGAGCAGACTGAGGGACAAACGGCCGTCAGCCCACCTGTAGCTCTCCACGACGCGCAGGTCGGCCTTCAGCGCGGGGAGGAAGAGCTTCAGGACCTCAGGGGTCGCCAGCAGCTCAGGAGGAGTTCCTCCGATCGAAATTAACCACTTGAGAAAATCTTCATCTGATAAGTCGCTTCTCTTCGGGGTTTTGATGCGAGTCTCCGACTTCAGGACAAATAAGAACATGAAACAGCACATCGTATCACATCAACAGCACACAGCCCTCGTCTTCGGTCAAAGACAACAAATTACAAACGTTTCGCTTTTATTATCAGCGATGTTCATTTAACATGAACACAAGGAGTCCCGCTTCAAAGGGCCGAAGTTAAAGTTAATGTCAAATATTACTGCAGAAGGTCAAGGTCGTTTGAAGGTCGAGGTGGTAATGGGTGAGAAAAATTAAAGGAAATGTTAAAAAAAAGTAAACATGAAGGATTTAGTGGATTTATCAAGTGCAAAGAGCGAGTGAAGTCAAGGCCAACGTTAAAGTTTTAGTGGAATCATAAAGTCGGGCTGAATGAGCAGTGATGCAGAGTGATGAGGTCAGCCTGCAGCTCGTGATAGTAAACAGTGATGTCTGGTTACACTGTGGCCGCAGTGAAACAGCCGAGCTAGAAACGACTTGAAGAACGTATTTCCATACAAGAGAGATGATGAATGAGTCGTTTCTAAAGTAACCCGTGTTTTCACTCACGTAAGGTGCGGAAGCCCCCGACAGAAAGACGTGAACCGGTTCCACATTGTGAATTTTCTTCAGAGCATCTGCAACAGCAAAGCTCATGAAGGCACCAAAACTGAAACAGATCAGCACTGACTTTTAATCCCGTTCACAGAAACCAGGGAGAAAAACATGCTGTGCTTCCTTACGCACACCTGTGGCCAAACAGAGCGAAGGGCTTCTTCTTCAGCAGCGGCAGCAGCGCGCCAACGACTTCATCCACGATCTGCTGCATGCTCTGAAAGAACGGCTCTTTGGCTCGGCTCTCTCTGCCGGGAAGTCTGACAGCAAGCACTGAAAAAAGGAAAACAGAGGAGAAATTATGGGAGATGTCTCTTTTGAATCAGTATTTGCCTTCCTGTGATGCAGAGGAAGAGGCTCAGAAAGCTGTGCAACCATAAGTATGTGAGAACTAATTCAGATGATCAATTTTTTAAAAATCTAAATTATTTCCCTACTTGTGCATTCAAGAAGCAGCATGAAGTCTGAAGAATAAAGATGGTATTAATCTCATGAGAAGTGCATAAACAGTTTTTGCCTTCTATACTGTATTTCTATGTATGTTTGCACAGGTTTTCATGATTTGCTGCATTTATTTTAAATTTTTCTCAGCAAAAATATAAACAAGAGGTTGCTCATGCTTTCCCGGAGCTGCAGGGAGTACCGGTCAGACATTAGGACGTTTGTACTGGGACTGTAAAGTAAACGTGTTCAAGAACAAGCTCCAACAGTTATAAAAAGTTAAAAAGTAACCTATAAAAATATTCATGGGAAACTTTTTTTTTCAATGTTATTTTTTCCTCAACTCTTCCGCAGGTGACAAAAAAAAACAGGTCAAGGAACTCCCGTCATGCCTCAGGAACCTTTGTCCAGCTGTTCTGAACATCATTTATACCGGATCACCAGATTTCGTTTGCACTCGCCTCCTGCGGGTTCCACGGAAAGGAGCAGCACATGCACATTAAATGACTTCCTGGCACCTCACCTTCAACCGAGCTGCCGAGGACGTTCCCCCAGCGAGCACAGTGCGTGGACCCTCCACCTGCCCACGGGAAGCATATCAGCCGGGCAGCAGCGTCTGGTCTCGTCCTGAAACAGCTGATCACCTTTTGCACGCTGATCAAAGAGAACACGAAGATTACGATCTGAGATGTGTTTGCACATATGTTAAACAAGAGCTAATGTTAAAATTCCACCTATTATTTGCTGTCAGCTCCATTAACTTCTTCCAGGGAAATCAAGGGAAATGTTGTGTTTATGGGCGTCTTCTTCTATTGTTTGATGTTTCCTGGCGGCTGGCGCACGTCGATTACCGCCACCTAGCGGTGTGAAGTGTGCCAAATCAAATCAAATCTCCCAGAAAGCAGCGGATGGTTAATTACTGCAGTGAGCCTTTGCAGGTGAAGTAGCGGGAATCAACAGTACTGCACAGACCAATCACGATAGCTGCAGCGCGACGTGTCGTCACACAGAGGTCACCTGTGGCACTTTCAGCGAGGTGCACGTACTGGTAGGTTACAGGTGGGTTATGGTCCAGCAACTTTCACTCCCTGACAACCAGGTTAACTTTAATTTCCCTGAGGTTCTGGATCAGTTACCTTCTGTCACTCTGTCCGAAATATGAGAGAACGTGTTCTGCGGTTTCCTCTTCTCAGTGGCTACATTTCCCTGCATACTGTTAATCTTTAAACCAGTGTATACAAATCTGAGTTATGATACAGTCTCCTCTCTCCTGCTCCTTCCCGTGCGCCTCATTTCTCCTGTTACACCTGTATTTTGTGTTTAAGTCATGGTGTTGTGTCCCAAAGCCAAATCCAATTAATTAAAGTTTAGGTCATTTTAAACTCTGTTCATTAAAACAGACATTACATTTGTCTTTATGTTCCTTTAGATAAATCTCTGTTGAACCTAGTTGAAGAAGATGGTGTGAGGAAATGTGGCCGTTCTCCCCAAAAGCTGGAATGATCCTATTAATATAGATGATTGCTGTATGACCTTTGCACTTACAGTGTGTGAGAGGGCCCCGGGGCGATCGCAGAGTCGTTAATCCTGTGAGTTCATAATTAGGACAAATACAGTACTTTTTGTGGCCGCCTTTGCAATGATATGTGCCATTTAATTTCCTTTTATCCTGTTAAAAAGCAACCATAGGCTGAGTCACATTAATGTAATATGATGTTCTCTGAACGTCTGTTCTGCTGTCTGAATAACTGTGCTGCACACTGGCCAGTGAGGAACTCCTTCCCCCACTTTAATGTGAACTCAGGAACAATGATTGGCACCCCCCCCATTTGACTGACTGTACACTTTGATGCATCTCTATAAATATGAGCAATTTTAGTACTTGTTGATGCTGTATATACCTGTACTGTATGTGAATTAAAAATAAATTCCCATCCTCGTTCTTCTTTCCCGACAGTGTAGATGGGATCAGGAAGGATCCTGGCTGTTGGACTAATGTTGAACTGATCGGCTGTATTTTAAGTCCTGCCACAGTTCTTCCTTTTCTTCTGTCCTTCTGTGCTTGTGTTGGATAAATCTGTCTGTGGCTCTTTTTTTCCTGTCTTCCAGCAGTCTGTAAGACCCCAGTTAAAGGTCGAGGAAGCTGTAAAATTATGAATGGTTTCTGGGGACATCTACAGTACGGAGTAAGTAACTCGCATGAGCTGTGTCACTGCGTCTTAGCTGCTGACGGTTACAGCACCTGAGCAAACAGGTCAAGCCATGGAAAACTACGGCAGCTAAAATGCAAACAGCACGCAACATAATTTCAAATGTGACGTAAATAGTTTAGAAAAACGTTTCCCGGATGTGACGTTGCTGCCTACAGATGGTATTTCCTGATGGAGTTCCCTCAGTGGAGGAGGAGAGGAGGGACCAAGAGCTTCGTCAAGTTAGACTCTGTGAAACAGCAGAATACCGGAAATCCCAGTAAAGTAGACACTGTTTACTTTACTGGGATTAACATGTAACATGTAAAATTTTTTCTTTCATCTGGTTTCTATGGGTCACCACATCTGCTTCCATCTCACTTGTCCTCCATGCCGATGGTCTTCTTCTGTCACATCAACCCTCTGCATGTCCATCCATGAACCTTCTCCTGCCAGTGTATGTATCTCTTCTCTGGACATCTCCAGTCCATCTCAGTCTTAGCTCTAACTTTGTCTCCTCACTGCTCAGCCCCCTGAGGTACTCATTTCTAATCTTGTCCATTCTGGTCACTCCCAGTGAAACATCTGAACATCTCTGCTCAGCCTTCTGTCTTTCTGTGCCACTGGCTCTAAACCAGACATCATAGCAGGTCTCAGTATCATCGTGTAAATCTTGCTGCTCTCCTTCTGTCACAAATCACTCTCCACCTGCTCCCCCCTTCCTGCGCTTCACCTCTCGTGTGGACTGTCTGTTACTTTGAATAACTGACCCCAGCTGTTTAAACTTGTCCACCTTCACTCACTCTAATCCTTGTAGCTTCACTGTTACACACTGGAGAGGAAGAAAGATAAAATACACGTGAATGAGAGGGAGACAGGTGTACTTCCACCTGCTCCCTGCTCTCACTACAGACCACAGTGTCGTCTGCAAACATCATAGTCCACGGTGACTCCTGCCTGATCTCATCTGTCAGCCTGTTCATTGCCACTGCAAACAAAAAGGGGCTCAGCGTCGATCCCTCGTGTATTCATTTGAGCAGTATATTGGATCATTATGAAGCTCTGGCCATTTCCTCATCAACATTTAATGAGAAAAATTCTTCCAACTTTCAGTAGGTAGTTGAATTAGATATACTATGTCAAACAAAGCAGATCTCTTCCAGAAATATGACATTAATGTTTATTTGTCTTAAAAAATTAACTGTATCATACGGTACTATGAACATTTGTATCATAAGTAAATAAAAAATGAGTCTGTGAGCTTCTGCCACAGTTGTGTTTGTGGTTATGCTTGTGTGTATATTTATCCAAATAGTTTTTTTTAATAAAGCACAAGTCCCAGTGTATAAAATCAAGGATTCAAGGGTTTTTAAATTGTCATTCCAGCACGTTTTCACATGACGTGAAGCTAAATTTTGCATTCAGGTCCAGGTTAACGCCAACAAACAGAATTTTGAATTCAGTTCTGAAAAGTCTTTGTAGGAAAAATACCCACATGACTCCTGTACTTG
>VOQJ01035887.1:22107-32930 GCA_015052665.1 Apistogramma diplotaenia | reverse complement strand
TGTTTGTGTGTGTGTGTGTGTGTGTGTGTGTGTTGTCACTGCAGTGACGTGTTTTTTTAAAATAAAGGTTTCTATCTCTCCTTTTACTCTGACTCTGATCTTCTCTTCCTGTTTCATCTCATGCAGTTGACTCATATTGGGGTCACATTCATCGGATCGGTTGTTTCCATAGCAACAGGGTTCCGTTAACACTCGTTAAGTCTCTCTGTTTGATTGGCCCGTCTCTCGGGATCTGCTCTTTCTCCTCCTTACCCAGCATGCCTTTCAGTGACTGCGGCAATGTGTGTGTGTGGGTGTGTGTGTGTGTGTGTGTTTGTGTGTGTCAGATGGAGAGGGAGGCAGAAAGAGCCATCACTCCATGTAAATGTGTCACCATGGTGATGGGGACAGCAAACATGGGAATGTTACCCTGGTAAAGGGAATAGCTGTATATCCAAGGTCCTGGATTGGGAAACACCAACACACACACACACACACACACACCAGCTGAGGTCTGAGGTGACCTTCACACACACATTTGGATGGCTGTATTTGTGAGGATGCTCACTGATAAACATGGTTCCTCACCTGTTCTGTCTTTGTTTTTGTTGCAGGAGTTTAAATGTCAGTGTTTGAATACCAGAAAATTTTTTTGCACATTAAAAAAATTAAGTGCGGTGAATCTGATAATTGGCTCCTTTTACACAATGTTAGTGAAGTTAAATGTATACGCAGTGGGTTGCAGCATCCGTATAAGTAACACATCTCAAAGAGTGATCAAGGGAATCTCAGTAACGGGTCTTTGCTTGCTTCGGTGGTGGAGGTTAACGGTGTTCAACAGAGTCATCCTGCAATTTGTGAGCATCGGTTTATGACAGCACTGAGGGTCACTGCAGGTCGATCATGCAAAAAAGTGCAGTTTATTTAATGACCGCCTGATACTTTGTCCTAAAGCGAGAGAATCCCCAGAGTCCCATGTTAAAATCCACTAATCTAAGCTGTATTAGATTAGGATGCTGAGTCAGTGGCCCCTACATTTATCACTGTCAATAATAGTGAGTGTTTCTGTGCTCCATCAGGAAGATACCGCCCTCCCGAGTGACTGAAGATAACGTGTCTTTTCTTGCAGACAAATGATTATAAAGGGACACAAAATTATCATAAAGGCATAAAATAAACCACAAAAACAGGCATGAAACATCACCCGTGCTTTTAGTTTCAGGGAGTCCAGTGTCTCACTTATAAAACCACCATAAATCTGTTGATTGGCTAAAAGTATGTCCATTTATTCATGAATGAAACAAAAAAATGAACACTGGAAAGGGAAGAAAGTGACACATGTGGTCATTATCTTCTCTGCAGCTCTTCTTGTAACATGAGAACACATCCAATAAAATCTGGCTCATACTACCCTTCTCAGACCTGCAGCTCTTACCCACAATCCCCCGAGAGGCAGAGGAGGGAGAGTAGAGGAGAAGAGGAGGTCAACCCCTCATAATGAATGCAACAATGACATTTGCTGCACTGACTCCACATCTGCTGAGCTGGGCTGAAATCTGCCAACTGAAAATCCTTGAAAACATCTGAACAGGAAGCAGGAGCGTCGGTTTATTAACAGCATACAGTAAAACAAACAAACTACAGTGTGTGTCTCTGTCTGCAGCTCCTCTGCAGTGAAGGTCACACACTGGTTCGGTCATATGAGCCAACTGAGCGTGTGCAGCTCTGACCCCAAGCTAATGACTTCACTCTGTCACAGAGGCTGACATTCATATCTTACAGTATATATCATAACTGAAGTGTAGTTACAAAGTAAGTAATTTGTGATTGTTTTTAAAGGACATCTTAAGTATTTAATAGTAAGGAACCAGTAAGCATTTCTAGGTACTGAAATTTTCACCCTAAATTTGAAGAACTGCATTTTGTTTATTTAGTTTTGTTTTGTTGAACAATCATTGATGTTGTAGAAAATCATTTTAAATCTGTTGTCAAAAGTGTTTCTTTGCTTTTAGATACTCAAAGAATATTTTTTCCTTCAGCGCCTGTTGCAGATATTGCTCACATATTAAGATAAATGAGTGTAGGGTCATTTTAGGGAGACGTGGTAGTTTTATGTGCGACACAGCTACCAAGAGCACTTCATCAGAAGTCCACTGTTGAAATATGGAAACTGGCTGAGTGGAAAATGTGAAGGTCAAACTGTTTCGAGATCAGCTGACTGTAAAGTGGGAAAAGCCGGAGGAGAACTTAGATAATATGTTATCTAACAGGAGCTCCCTGTCCAGAGGAGGGGAGGTCACCCAGCACCCATACTTCCCCCTCATTCAGCTTGGTGTGGTTTGGTCGCTTCCTGCGCAACCTTATCAGACCTGCCTCCGACTTTTAACTCTCCTCTTATGTGTACGTGTTCCTGCAGGAGGCACTGCAGAGTGTGAAGATGGCCAATGCCGTGGCTTCCTACGACCAGTTGGCCCACCAGGTGGAGGCGCTCCGAAAGGAGAACTCCCACCTGAGGAGGGAGCTGGAGGACAACTCCAACCACCTGTCCAAGCTGGAGACGGAGACATTTGGCATGAAGGTCAGTGTCTATGCAAACGCAGGTCAAGCTGCTCTGCAGCTGCTGGTTCCACCCACAGGCTGCATGTAGATGATGGCTGTAGTTTATGAAAAGTGAAATCAATGCAGGAAGTGTCTAAACTGCACTCCTTCTAATGGCCAGCAGGGGGCGACTCCTGTGGTTGTTTTGAACATGGGGAGACAAAGCTACTGACTCAACAGCTCAATAGAAGTAGAAGACGGTACTTTTAATAGCAGATTTTTCAGCCTTTGCATCTAGCTTGACTCATACCTTCTTTTTACTCCGCAATAATCTGCATAAATCTCAGCTCCATCACTTTGTCAGACAGTTTTCACAAACGAACATCGAGCGTTGCTTTGTTTTTTAATACATTTCTCTGAGAAAAAAGATTTGGTTTCCAAGTGCATCTGTAGCTTTCTTGGTTCCATGTTAGCATTAGCTAACGCTAACTTCACCCACACAGTGATGCACTCAAGCTGATGGCTGCTGCCTGTCCTGCTCCAGCTGAAGCTATATGACCAGAACCTTCATTCACAGTTTCTACCAACAGTTTTTATTAGTGGGTGATGGGTCACATTAATCTACCCCCCCCCCACCCCCAATCTGTCTAAATCATCCACCAGGTTTTTATTGATCCTCTAAATTTATACTGATGTATTATATACAACATCACCTTGTCACACGTAAAAAATATAGCCGTGTGTGTATGTGTGTGTGTGTGTGTGGAAGACCCCTACTGTACAGGAAACCAATCTAAAAAACAAATAAATAAAAAATGTTGTCAGGGGCTCAAACGCAACAAAAAAAGGTCCATCACATGTTCCCAGAATCACGTGTGCCCTTTTTGAGCTTGTTTATTGCATATTAAGATTATTTTAGGATTATGTTTTCAAACGATTAATCCTGAAGTCAAAAACAAACCTTTAAACTCATAATCTCTCTCACATTTTAAATTTTTACAGCCTGTAATCAGAAAATATCATCTTAAAACCAAATCAGCTATTTCTATGTCAAAATAATCAATAAACTCACACCGAGAGTGAGAAGGCTGTAAATCAGGCCGAGACTCGAAGCCTGCTGCATGTAAATCCCATCAGCTGCAGGCGCACAGACACACATGTGCACGAACACATGCACACACGGCCTCACGTGTCCAGATGCTGAGAGCAGCTGGATTATGAGGCAGAGCTCAGCAGGTTTTAGTGTCAGAAGCAGGACACGGAGCAGACAGCAGAGTCTCACAGAAAGCTGGAGTTCACTCCTGCACCGGATTCACCTGCTGCAGGTGAGTCAGCCAACGAGGAGCACCTTTAATATCCAACCGGAAGGATGAAAATTTTTGGGATTATTGCATTTTGATGTTTATTAATTGAAGCTCAGTCGTCTGCTAAAAACTACAGATAAATCAAAAACTCACTCAGCTGTTGTAAATGTTGCTGACAGTCAGTGACTTGCAAGAATCGTGTGTTTCTGTGTGTCACATAGCAACTAAGGTTTGTACCGCAGTCATTTTGATATGTTTAATAGCAACTTAATGCCTGTAAGTGGTAACTTATAGGTGCTTTAACCATAAGTCCCATGAAAACCAGTTGCTTTATTTTGGTGGAAAACCAAGCAGAAATTTTTCATTTGCAAAAATGATTAGACTAAGCTTTCTCTCCGATTGCACACGGCGGGTAATCTTTCTGTACAGTAACAGAAAATGTTTTTAATACCACATAAATGCCTACACTGGCCCGGCTCAGTGTAAATGAATACTAAAGTGACACAAAAGGGTTTGAAATGCAAATTTGTATCGCAAATAATTTTACATTTATGCATAAAATAACGCAAACCACAAAAATGGGCTGTCCAGTTTCCATGTGGAACAAAAAAATTGTGAGTTTAATCCTGCCAGACTCACTCAATCTGATTCAACATCTGATTCAACACAAGACAAAGTAGGTCACAGAATAAACCAGGAACCGTTAGTACTCTATCTGTGACGTTTGAAGTTTCTTTGTTGTACTGTTATCAAATCTAATAAAGGAAACCCACTGAAAGAAGTCGGGTTTGATCCAAATGGCTACAAAACAGCATCAAAAGCAATACAATTCACAGAAATGCCCCAAAAAGGCTTCGGACACTCGTTTTGATGGATCATTTAATACTCAGTCCTGCTTAATTGCTTTTTGTCATAAATGATAATTTTCCCTGGGGAAGTTTTCTTTTGAAGCTAACACAAACCCAACAGAGGAATTATTATTATGTCTGCCATTTATTTAAAATCACTCTCCACTGACTGTTTAGGAAAAGTAATCACTTGAGAATATTGGCTGTTTAGTATTTCTGTAAAAGTAAACAAAACCAAGAAGAATGAGACAAAGAGGAGGAAGTGATCTTTTGAGCTGGAGATGTACACCTGTGGATACTAACAGCTTTTCACCTGGATAAATCTTATTTCTTCTTCTTCTTCTTCTTCTTCTTCTTCTTAGGAGGTGTTGAAACAACTGCAGAGTAAACTGGAGCAGGAGGCAGGAACTCTGGCATCGTCTGGGAGGAGCGACGTGCTGCACCAACTCAAAGGTGTGAAACAGTTTCACAGATTACTTTTCTGGATTTAGAAAAAAAAATAGTGTTACTCCAAAATAGCATAAGAGCTCTGCGTCACAATACCAGTAAGAAAAGCTCATAACTGTCAGTTTTGTCACTGTGTATGTGGAGACTTTCCTTTTAATGTCCCACTTGAACTTACCCGACTCCACTGCAGTCTTAAGCCGAGAGCTCAGAGCCTCCACCGGGATCAATCATCACTTACAGAGAAAGGAAATCGACTCATTCAGTTAATCTGATTGGGTCCAGCCAGCCAGGCCTCATTGTGACATTCAGTTAAACAGCCAGTTAATGTCAATTAGTTTGTCTGGACTGGAATTAGTTTATTTCAAGCTGAGATTAAGAGCTGCAGATGAGTTTAGAGACAAACTGCCTGCCTGTGCAACAAGAGAACTGAAATTAAATCAATTAGATTATTAACATACAATCAACAGGGAATGTGGCAATTTTAAAGTGGTGATAGAGCTGTAAATTTATGAAAATAATTATGAAAATGGACTGTAGCCAGTGTTAGACAGATGGTGCATAAAATGGTTTATATCAGATAAATGTGAAAAAAAATTGCTACTTAAATTAATTTTTTTGCTTGTACATTTTTGGAGCCGTCACATAAAACACCAAAAGACCAAAAAAAACTATGTTTAACCAAAAAATGGAGACTTTTGTCAATATTTTTCACTGAATATAACTGAAGCTCACATTAGGTGTAATGAAAAATAGTCTATCGTCAGCATAGAAAAAACCAGAAAATAAGAAAACTAAAACAATGTCCTAATGGATTAGTTTATTAATCAGTGTATAAGTCTTTTGATGTAAAATTTTATAGAAAAACATGGCAAAAATATAAGTCTAAAATAAAACATAATATCCCTGGGCAGGTTTTACATCCTCCGTGAGGAAGGAATTCAGACTTTAAAATAACCAGATTTGACTGAACTGTTGATATGATGGCTCTTCACTGTCTTCCTCCTCCTCCTCCTGCAGAGCTCCACATGGACCTCACCAATTACTACGAACTCAAACATCAGCCTCATAACCTGAGGCTTCTGACAGGCAGTCTAGTAGGGGCGGGGCAAGGTGTTGGCGGAGGTGCAGAACTAGATGATCACCTGGCCCTGCCTCCGTCCTCGTGCTCCTCCTCCTCCTCAATGGCAGCGGTGAGCAGAGCCAGGAGTCCTCTCCGAGCGGTGTCCTGTCAGGGCACACTGTCCGCCGGGAAGACTGCCACTGTCATGCTACCGCATCACTTCCTGGATGGAGCCCCACCCAAAATAGCTATGATTACCGGAGCAGACGGGCGAGTGATTGACCATCACCTGGACGAGCTGTGCAAAGAGAGGTGAACTGATTTACATTAATCTTAACTGAGGCGCCCGAGGGAGGGAGGTTATGTGGAAGTGGTACAATCACAGTGGGGAAAGATTCATGGGCCCAGAACCTCAGTTTGAAGAAACTTAAAAATAACCCAAAGCAGTGAGAAAGATAAAAAATACCTTCACAAATATTGACAGAACTGTTAAAGTTGCTGGCTAATGGGTAGCGCTTGAAATTGTACACTGAAGATTTAATTTATTAAAATGTAATGCGGCTATAATCATACTCCAAGCAAACTTGACCCACAGGTAAATGTACCTGGTTCTATGCTGGTGATGAAGGTATTTTCATCTGTGACAATGAGTTCTGCTTCAGTTGATGTTAACAGGGTGTTAGCCTGTCAAAGTTATGGTGCATGGTTATTTAAAATAAACAGGAAGAATAACTTAAAGTGGTGTATAGGGACCTCCTGCTGGGGGAAATCGACCGAGAGGAGAGGGAACGCTGCTGGTTCTTCAGCCAGCTCGAGGAGCTGTCGCAGAAACTGGCCCAGCTGCCACGCATCGACACGGTGAGCACGCACACCTATTTCATTTGGTAAAATAAAAGATCAAGACACGATGGGCATGTTATGATCTGTGACCTCTGACCTCCATGTGTTTCTGCCGCTGCAGTTTTCCCTACAGATTGATATGATCCGTCAGAAGCTGGAGTTTGATGCTCAGAGTATCCGATCTGTGATGGAGGAACGTTTCGGCACCAGCGATGAGGTGGTTCAGAGGACACAGGTGAGTTTTAAAGTGAAACTAATTTTCACATATAACAAATTTTTAAAAAAGCCACACATGTACATGGATATTAGCTACTGTGAAATCATCCATGGGTTTGTAAAGTCCTGTTTCCAGCTAATTCCAGCTAAGCTTGGTCAAACCCCACAAAAAAAAAAGACTCTTTGCCAAAGATGAGACCTCATTTGACTGATGCATATGAAACTCCTGCAAATGTCACAGCAGTTTTATGGTTTGCATGATCAGTGTTACCTTGAATTGGATACAAATTACCAGCTTGAGTTATTTCTAATATGCATGATGGTATATTGGAATAATTCGATTATTATAAACTACAGTGTTTGATTTCTACCAATGAGAAGTGACACCGACAGCTGCTGGTAGAAAGAGCACATCTGGATATGTCTGAAATGTTTGTCTGTGTTGCAGAAGCGTGTTGCTCGTCTGGAGCAGCTGGAGAAAGAGCTGCAGGAAGCTCGAGGAAGTCAGGAGAGCCAGCTTCAGGTCAGACATACTGCACACAGTGAGATACACAGTGAGACACACATGTGCACGAGCAGACGCACAAAATCGGCCGTTGAGAGCTGTGCAGTCTGAGGGTGGAGCTACAGGATATGTGTGCATTAAACGTGTTAGTGATGAGCTCTGTTGGACACAGAGAGGTCACATGGAGCCTGGAAGAGCTGTGATTGGTCAGATGAGGCTACTGATGTCTGATGCAGGTGGATTTGTTTTTTAGAGTGATCAACAGCAGAAATATTTAATCATCTGCTGCTGGGAAAGATGAGTATTCAAATTAGTGCAGTATGTTGATTTAAAAAAATATATTTATCAGTCTAGTTTTCAAAATAGATGCAGAATAAGACAATAATGTTTATATCAGTGTCAGTTGATGTTCAATTCAATTTTATTTACAGTATGTGTCCACATTGCCCAGCATTCATGTGTATTTGTTTCACGCAGCTGATACGTGATTACAGTGTGAGAATACACTGATTCGAGTCACTGCTGCTCCTTTGGGAAAACAACTTTGTGCCTGTGTTTTACACTCAATCACACAAACACTGGAAGCCAAATCATACATCCACACCTGAAACTTAATATAACATCACAGGAGTAGGTCATCATCATAGGTGATCGTCAATGACCCGGAGGTCTGTGTAGTTGCAGTCATGATGTCACAGAAGGGTGTGTTCCCACTCTAACTCCACATGACAGAGAGACACTGAGCCATCATAGGCCCACACCCAGAACCCTGGGTACAGTGGCTCGGTGAAGGTGGAGGTGAAGGTGTGGAGGTGGATCATACTGTCCTGAGTGACGCAGTAGAAGGACAGAGTTCCGGCAGACCAGTTTAGATAAAGCCCAACTCTGTGGGTGAAGGGCTCAGGTGAGGAGGACTTGAACCTCTTTCTGTTGTGACACGGTGTGTAGCTTCCCTCTGAGCACTCCAGGGTCCAGGACCACTCATTGTGTCCCAGCAGGCAGTTCGCCTTGTCGCCATCTCTAGAGATGCTGTTGTAGGTGACACCGATGTCGGCACCGCCGCTCCACTCCACCTCCCAGTACACCTTGTCCAGTAGTCGCTCCCTGCACAGGACCTGAGGGCAGTGCTCGAACCTCTCTGGGTGGCCTGATGATGATTGAATCTCTCCCCAGACGCGAGTTGCCGTCCTGCTGTTTTCGGTTAGAAGGAGTTCAGAGTTGGCAGTGTTGGGGTCAAGGGTCAGATAGCAGGCAACTAAAGGGGAAACAAAAGAAGCTCATCAGCTTGAAAAATAAAAGTGCATCCAAACTTCCTCTGGTTTGGCATCCTGCTGCCTCCAGGATCGAGACGAGAACATCTCAGTTACGAGACTCAAAACTAAGCAAGAAGTATTTAACTTTCAGAAGAAGCCATTTCACTTTTCATGAAACTCAAATGCAAATCACTGGTTAACAAACTGACATCAAAAACAGATTTTTGGGCTGATAAGTATGGAGCAGATTCATTTCTAGCTCCATGAATAACAGTTGAAAATACCGAGGCCTTGTTTCAAACCCCTCAGTACATGCTTTCCTCAGATTGGCCAGCTTCTGGAAGCCTGTTGAGGGGCAACACCTATTGTTCTTGTATGCATGTAGCTTAATAATTGCATTAAGAAATCTGACAAGCTGACATCACCTCAAACCCAAAATGGAAACACTTTATTGAGTCTAAGTCTGAAACTATAAACACTGTAATAATATATATATTTGATAAGAGTAAGTAAGAAAAATTGGTCCCCTTTAAAGACACAGAGGCATTAAAGAAGCAGAGGTAAAATATATGTGCTCACAGTTTTTCAGTGCCCACAGGTATCCTCCTGGCAGCTCCCTGAAAGACCAGAAACACCCAAACATAAAAACCTAAAATCATCTTTACAATTACATCTATATGGAGGCTGTATGTTTGATGTGGTTCGCCTCACCGCAGGTCGTCCTTGTCGGTGTTTCCCACACTGAGCAAAGAGAGTCTAGAAGATAGAGGACACTGAACTGTTTCTGAAGGTTTACCGTCTTCCTCTTCATCGTCTTTCTCTGCTGACACCACTGAGGAATCGCCTCCCCCATTCACATTTACGCTTATCTGATCAGCTGAAGAAAAAAAACATCTTTGAATCCATGACACTGACATCAGAATTAAAAATAATCATCCAGAGAAGTGTAGAAAGCAAAAAGTAAAACAGTACAGTTTCTCTCCCGTTGGCAGGAACACCATTTATAATAA
This sequence comes from Apistogramma diplotaenia, assembly GCA_015052665.1. Lineage (NCBI taxonomy): Eukaryota > Metazoa > Chordata > Actinopteri > Cichliformes > Cichlidae > Apistogramma > Apistogramma diplotaenia. The sequence goes on along the minus strand of VOQJ01035887.1, from coordinate 22,930 downwards.
AAGCATTCCGACCCATCTGTTTTATAATGGATTCATTCGATTTTAGATGAACAAAACAGAAAACAGAAGTTATGGTAGATTATCACCGAAAACATGTATTTTTCTCATGTTGAATCAGGACGTACCTGTCTCTGATAACTCCTGAGAAACGTTTACATCCGTCCTGCTGTCATTTGATTCGTTCAGCCTGTCCGTCACGTTGTTGTTAGATTCCTCAGTGCTGACTGAGTGTTTGTTCCTAAACCCGTTCTCCAGTGGTTCCTCGGTCTTTGCCGAGACTGTCTTCTTAACTTTCTGCGCATCTTTTGTTTGTTGGCTATTCTTGGAAAGAGTTTGGTCTCTTCTGAACAGACCCATTAGGGACCTGTCAGTTGTTTCAGTTTTAGGAGCTTTTATTTTGAAAGTGTTGGAGGAGTCTTCCTTTGCAGTGACATCTTTTTCCTCTCGCTCCTTTGAAAGGATGATTCTGAAGGCGCTGGAGATGTCCTCTTTTAACAGGTTCAGAGGCTTGATCTGCTTCTCTGGCGGCTGAGTTGTTTTAGGATTTGTGTCTTTGTTCTTGAACACTTTCAAGACGCCTTCCTTTAACTGGCTCAAGTCCTCTTTGAGAAGAGTCAGTGGGCTGACTGACCTTTTCTCAGTCTGACTCGTCTTGAGCAAAGCTTTCACCTGAGCATCGCTGCTGTCACAGTCCTCTGGGTGAAGTTCATCGTCCTCTGGGTGAAGTTCATCGTCTTCCTCTGCTGAGGAATCGCCTCCCCCATTCCCATTTACGCTTATCTGATCAGCTGAAGAAAAAAAACATCTTTGAATCCATGACACT
>VOQJ01035885.1:1360-20813 GCA_015052665.1 Apistogramma diplotaenia | reverse complement strand
CAGAAATGTGAGGGTGTGACAGACTAGCCCGGCTAAAATAGCTGCAGATAAGACCTAGCATGCAGTTGACACTTATCCCGAGCGCTGTGAATGCACACACTTTTTATACATTTTAGAGTGGGTGGCCTCGGTGGGAATCAAACTAATGCTGCTGGCAGGGTTGACGCTTTGGTCTACCCACTGTAGTTACAACAGAGAAGAAGAATTATATTAATTTACCCAAATGTGTCTTTTGGCTCTTTTGTTGCGAAGTGTGGCTTTTTCCCACGGTCAGTGAAAACAGGACTGTTATGCAAACTTGTTTCAAAAAGCCTGCACTGTAAATAAGAAGTGGCATTAAGGATTTGCACATGGCATCAATTTTTAATTGATACGAGCGTGTTTATTGATTTCAAAACATCAAAATGGGTATCATACTTGTGGTTTAGATTAGGGGTGTAGTGGTAGCTCATTGTTACTATCATGAGATCCTGCCTGCCATAATGATGCTTATTACGATACACTGACTCTGTAATACCATGCAACACAGTATCTATGTTTTTAACTTGCAAAGAAAACGTCCTTAAAATGCAGGATGTAGGCGTTTTATTCAGCGTGTTACAGTGTCAGTTTGTGTGTTGTCATTATCTAATCATACTAATCTGTCAACTTAATTCAATTTTATTCGTTTCACCATTGGTCAACAATTACAGCCCTTCGTGCACCCCCAGCGTTTTGTTTCTGTTGTGGCCGGCACTGCTTATAAAACACCCGGACGCGGCCGCAGGGTAATTAACACATAAAACACCGTGCAGAAGTATGACTGCTGGTAATGGTGCCGGCCAGTTACTGTAAGTGGGTTAGAAAGGCTGTGCAAAGATTCACCACAGAAGTCTAAATCAGTCGTAACGCTGCAGTCATACCAGGGCAAACAGTGGGTGGAGACTGCAGCAGGACAGAAATGATTGCATTGCACACAGTTGCGATCTCATTTCCTTTGAAATGGTTGCTTTGAAGACTTGGGACCAGGTTGAACGGGGTCCAACTGGTAATCACAGGCAATCTGTTTGTGATGCGACGATTACATGTGTCGCGGTTCAGTCGCGTGTGCCAAATCTGTTATCTACACACACACAGAAATCTGCATTAACTTCTTACATTCAAAGTGCAGCCAGAAGCTCACAGAAAGTCCGTGTGAATCGTGCCGTTATCGCTCGGAGACGGGTTGCTGATGGTAGAGCAACCTGTGCAATTGCTCGTAATTGAGAATCGGTTGCCTAGAGGTTCAGGGTGTTGCTCAGCATCAGTTCGACTAGCTTGTCGCGAAACAACATCTTGTGGTCGGTTGCTGATTGAAAAAAAATTACGTTTCAATTTCTTGTTGCAAGCTTGCCATTTGGTTTTTTTGCTCTACGGTGGCTGAGCCATAATATGCAGCAATGTTTCTGTACTTGAGATTTTTCTCTGTGCGAGGGCCTCTTTATCACCTGTTTGGGAGCTAACATCCAAATAGACTGAATTCTCCTGGAGATGAGCTGGTCAAATCAAATCTCCCATATGGGAAGTATCAACCAAAATTCAAAACTGTCCATTGCGAGGAAAAAGAACCCATTTATTGTGCTTTTGTTAGACGAGAGTTGGTGCACAACAGAAGTTCAGAATCACAGAATTTGTAAATCTCCACATGCTTTATCAGTATTGTGTGACTTAAACTTTAGTTTGAATTTGAAACAACTGCAATTTAAATTGTGAAAGTTTCAGAAACTTCTGCGTGTTTAACTATTCCGTATCTCAATTACTTTTTAAATTAAGATTTCCTGAATTATGCCGGCACTTGTTGCACACTTTTCCCCTTTAGTACGCTCACGACCACAGCGGGCTGTATTGCAGATGCTGGAATGAAGGGTTTCTTTCAGTGTCATGTTTGAAATAGATTTGACGTAACTGGAATGATGTCTTCAATAGAAGTGCGAGTTATTAAATTAGTCAGCGCCGATGACGATTGACGCTCTTTGCGGTTTACTAAAGGCTTGCACAGATCGACAGATCCTGGCCTACATGTGGGCTGCAGCTGAAGAAATACCCCTCACATTTAGAAGTGTGAAAAACCACATCAGTCTAACCAGGATGCTGTACAGCACAGGAAACACTGAAAAAGTGGTTTGAAGATGTGCTCATGGGCTCGAGCCTGCGTCACAGTTTTTCTCTTTTTTCCCCCTCAATTCTTGTTAATAAGGTGTTTTCCCTGTCATCGATTTTCTGAGAATCTAAAAAGAAAAAGAATAATGCACATGGAATATGTATAAATCTCTTATTGCATAAGACATTTGAATGAAATCCAATATAACTGTTTCCGTGCCCGGGGCTTTTGAACGAGCTCCAGTAGCCTTAGGTTTATTTCTAATGTTTTTGTGCTTGGAGAATTTTCACATCCCATCACACAAATGATATTTTCATCCGAGCTTGTGCAGAAGCCTTGGGAAAGGTTCCTCTCCCAATCACCAGGAGGTCACTTGCAGCTTTTATGCTTGCAAAGGTTTTTTGGCTTTAAAATCCAAACAGATACTTTAAGGATTTGGAAGTAATAAAATGGCTAATTGAAATTGTATGATTTTTGTAATGTGCATGCAGTTCTCCCTCTACTGTGACTGGTACCATATGAATCCACCTATAGTGTGACTGAGTGTGTTTGTGTGTGTAATTAGTTGGAAGCGAGCATGCCGGGGTGGGGTGAATGTAGGTCGGATGTAGTCATCGCTCCTCCGTTCCCCTGGAGATGTCAGTCGCAGGAATTTGGGACTCGGCGCACGCATGCGTCTATTCTGTATGATGATGCGAGCTGTGCCTGAGACATGAGACCTGGCTAATCTGGGCACCAGCAGCTCATCTAATCATCTCAATAAAACTCCATTAGCCTGCGCTTTTAAGAAATATCAATAAGTGCTGTCAATAAAAACAGATAATTTATCAAGGTCAGAAAAAAAAATAGAAATCGTGAGCGCTGCCTTCAAGAGTGCAGAATGTGTGCTCGGCATCTATGAGCAAGCAATTAGTTGGTGATTTTCTTAACACCCTCTCTGGCTCTCTGAGGCATTTTTGATTCATGTTTTGCGAGTTTGTCTAAGCAGTCGTGTGCATGATTCAGCTCCTGCACTGTAGCTTCTGCATCCTTGTGCTCGCTGTATGCAAAGAACGGCTTTTTGAAGATCTGTCGGATTGCTTTGAAGGCGTTTCCTGAACCTGTATCTGAAAGAGCTCTTCTCTGTTGTGTGTTATGTTATACTGTGTCCTCTTTGTCACGAAAGGTATTTGTTGCTTAATCCCTTTGATTTCAAAGCCATCGCAGACGATGTCAGCTGGCCCAGATAGCGTCTGAGATTAAAGCCGAAATGTGGACGGTCCTCAGCCACGAGGTCAGAAGACCGCGTTTGTCTCGCTGTCAGTGCCGCTTAGCAAAGATGAGATTTGCATTTCTATAAAGATTTAACTTCTGCCTTTATTGAGTATTTTAACTCATACGCTGCATAAACTGCTAAGTCATTAAAAAAAAAAAGAAAAAAAAAGACAGGAAACGTCAAGATTAGCGTTTGAATGAAATGTTCAAGTCTGGCACGAGTGCTCGAACCTGCTCTCTCTGTGCACGGATGCTGTGTTGCGTGTCATGAAAGGCAAATCAGCGTTCTCTCACTTTCGCCGCGACCGTTTGTGGGGCGAATGTTGCATAAATGATTTGCAGACGCGTGGCTTCAAGACACCCGAAGGAGACGGCGGCGTGACGGGGCATTCCCCTCGTGAGCTGTACTGCTGGGGCAGGCTTTCCTCACAGTCGTTTCTAAATTTGATTAAAATCATTATTAGTCCCTTTTTTTTTTTTAAACGACTCGTGACAAAGATGTTTTACTGTTACAGAAGGATTAGAGGGCAAGAATTACATATGCATACAAAGATATGGTTATAGTTTTCTTGGTACATTAAAATATTTACTACATATTGATATTTGCAAATAATTAAAATACAACAGTCTCAGATTTGTTACAAGAATACACACACTAGATAATTTGAAGAAAACGTTGATTTCAGTGGGCTTCTTGTGTGCAAATCGTACTTTGATTGTCTGAAAATATCGGACTGCTCACTTCAGCTCACCGCAGAGTGACAGCATGGTTGATTTCTTTTTGGGTCTATTTTCTCTTTTAAAAAAAAAAAGAAGTGAAACGTTGACCTGCGTGTTCATCTCGAACCTTCTCGCGGCTCGTTGTAGGCTCACTTCAGGCAAAGTGTGTAAATTCCCCTCTGCATTTCTTCCAGGTGAGAAATGCCAGAGAAATTCAGGAGCGATTCTCAACCAGTTTAAAAATGCTTGAATCGTTCGCTCTTGAACTTTAACTGCAGAGGAGATTGTTGCTGCTGGCGTGATTTTTATTTTATTTTCTTCCTCTTCTACACCTGTGTACAGGAAAAGAAAATTAGTTGGAGGAGAATGGAAGGTGCTGCTGATTGCCTAACAAACACCGAGTCTCCCACTGCATTTCCACTGTGGTCCACAGCTCTTACATGATCGTGTTAACGGGGAAATATAACTTTGGTGTGTGATTCGTTGAGTGTGGAGAGATGGGGCATGGAGCTGCCTTCTGCAGGGGCCCTGGACCTTGCTTTGATCTCATTATAAAATGCAAATACACAGTACCCTAAACAGATCAAAGGTTCAACTTCCCATTGGATCTGAGGCTTAATAATAGCAGCCTGGAGCAGTTTACTATTTTTTAAAGAAGCGATTTGGGTAGCCACTGGTCCTCCAGGACATTATTTACTTTGGAGATAATGTTCCTGCTTCTGACTAGTGACTAGCCACAGCTCAGAAAATCCTTCCTCCTGTTGCTTATTTAAATAAGATCGGTCAGGTATGAGCGTTCGTGCTTCCTGGCCCTATCTCTCACCTCAAGCTCAGGTTTACGGGGGCTGAAATCTGAAAGTGGAAAATTGCTTCGGTGCTCGACTCTGATACCTTCATCTACTTTCTTAGCTTGTGTGATCATTACAGTGTAAAGCGAGCATTTACATTTTAAGGACGTGACGCACACTAAATTCTCAGCAGCACAAATGCATATTTAGTGATACTCTATTCCTTTTGTAACACGTGCACTCCAGTTTCAAAGTTATCTTTTTCTCTCCTTAGAAATGTGCCTTTTCTGCTGCAGTCTCATGTTAACCTTGGCTTCGGTGCAGTGTGATGTGTGATGAGTTTGTGCAGCAGTATTTTTAGTGCTTTTGCCTCACACTGGCTTTCTTGTTAATTGTAGAGACAGGAGAGAGTGGCTGCATGCTGGCCCGGCGCTGACTTTTTCAGGCTGTGGGAGGGGTAGTGATTCACTCGGCAGCCAGTTTGATCCTGCTGTGAGGCGGGTTCCCGTGTCAGGAAGCTCCAGCCTGGCCACCCGCCCACCAGCCTCACCTTGCACCCGCCTACCGGCGCCCCACCGCTCACGCTCTGGCCCTTAGAGTGGGCGGGGAGAGCAAGCTGGCAGGCCTTGGCATGGATACGTTTTGGCAGGAGCTGCTGTCCCCACACTCCACTGAGTGAAGTGCTGACTGCAGTGCAGAACATAAAAGGCCCGAGGCTTCTATCTCTTCCTCTTGTGGCCTGCAGGCCTGTGTAGTGATGTTGGCTTCAATTTTTTTTCTTTTTTCTTTTTGAAACTGTTGCTGTCTTTTTGACGGTCTCTGCCATGGTCTCTCAGTTCATCTACGATATACATGACTTCTGTTATCATCTTACACGGTCATTAACCCTTAGCGGCTCCCTCCCATCTGCTCTTTCTGCCCAGTAAGACGCGACGCAACAGCTAGCTGCAAAAGCTGTTGACCACGGTCATCAATTGATCCAGTGAACTTCCTCCTCTGTGATAATGAAGTCGATACGTAACACACACAGACGGGAACAAATAATTTGTTTTGCAGCTCATTCCCTCTGCTAACACTCATTTATAATGCAGACAAGAACACCGGACACTGATTTGCTGTTGATCCCTGTAAGCGTTCTTTGCCACAGCTTCGTCCTTTTTGAAATAATTAAATACATATAAAATACTAATAATCAGGTAACAGTTTCATTTCTGTTTATTTAATTTATACGTCCATCTGTCCATCCGTGTCCCACCACAGTGGACTTAAAATGAAGCAAAGATTATAATTTTTTTCTCTTTTCAGTCTAAAAAGTAATTGGACAGTTTGCAGTTTCGTGGCCACGTTTGGCCTATTTCCTCATTGCTTCATGATGAACAAAAGTCATAAAAGGTCGGGAGTCTCAAAGTGCTGTTGAAACAGCAGGTTTGGACACATCGGCAACCTGTGACCAAATACTGTCAAAGCTGCAGCCATGGGAACATTTCGGTGTCATGAGAAGTTAATTGTATGTCCTACTATATATATCTGTATATATATAGGGATAGAGATAGATATATATAGAGATAGATGTTTAGAGATATAGAGAGCACGAATAGTTTCCAACACAAGTGGCTGCACCACCACCAAAGGTGATCCAAGTACAGTACACAGGATAACTGGTGTTGATTATTGTAGAGTTCCTTCCTTAGTGAAGAAAACCCTTTCACAGTATTTAGCCCAGGGGTCCTCAGTCCCCGTCCTCGAGGGCCGGTGTCCTGCAGGTTTTGGATGCAACCCTGCTTCAACACACCTGAGTCAATTAGCAGGACTTAACTGCACACTGAGGAGGTGATTCAGCCATTTGACTCAGGTGTGTTGCAGCAGAGTTGCTTCCCAAACCTGCAGGTGCACCGGCCCTCGAGGACGGGGACTGAGGACCCCTGATTTAGCCAAAAACCATCTGACGGTGGTATGTTTTTGTCAAAGTCTACAATTGAAAGATGTCTTCATGACTTTACAAGATACATCTAACAACAAAACCCAAAGCTGATTTTAAATTTTGCCGCCATACCCGTAAATACGAATTTTCTCAATTAAAAACACTGCACTGCTTTTTAGCACTTCAATTAGTTTTGGTTGTTTTAAGGTCCGAATATTTCACCAAGTTTGTGCAATAACAACCAAGCTGACTTTCATGAAACTTTTCGGAGAAGCGATGTTAAAGATCTTTATCACTTTTGTTCAGCCTGTTGTTTTTGGTGGCGGGTGTGCTGTGTAAGGGCCTCCAGTTACCGATGAGATTGCTGAAAGAAGCAGCAGGATGAAATCTGGAATATTTCTAACTATACTTTGAGCTCAGATTCAGTCAAATGCTGCTGGACTGGTAGGATGACATTTCAGACTACTTTTATTATGATACAATACAGTAGCTCTCATGACCCTCAGGGCAGAATTTGCTTTGGTTTCAAGTGCTGCACACTTGCCACCTCCAAAGTATTGGGGTGGAAAAGCAGAAACAGGGAGCAGATTCTGTGGCAAATATTAAACATACTGGACATATTACACAACCAACGACAATATGAAATCACCACGTAGCCTAGTTTACATGGTTAAGCTTTATTTTAACTGAGGTGGGCACAAAAGTAATTTCTAAAACAACTGAGTTTACTTTGAGGTGCTCTTGAAAGGCGCTTTATAAATCTAAGTTGTTGTTTTTATTATTATTAATATTAGAATGTAAGGACTCATGACTGTGGGAGACTGTGGGATTGGTCATGGAGGATTTTTTTTCTGCATGCCTAAGAAATAATCATGGCAGTTTGTACCAGACGAGCAAGTTTAGTCATTTGCTTTGAGGACGTCCTACGAAGCGTATGGCAGGGAAAAGGGTTCAACAAAGGTTCCTCTGGGCCAGTCTTTGCACCCTGAGTCTGCATAACGTATCTAATCTTTGCTGCCAGCAAGAACACAAACCATCCAGGTGGGCCTTCCAGCTATAGATGTTGTCCAAATTGATGTCGGTTTACCTGTATCCACAGACATGGGTGATTGGTTCATCGTGTGTAACAATTGGACCGCGAATCCCTGCTGAGCAGCTTCATTTAAAAGGAGACGGTTGGCGTCACACCACGGATCCAAACTTTCCAATTCGGTGAAAAACTGAGGAGTATAGCAGTGTTACGAGAATTTAAAAATGTAATTCCAATAGTGAGTGTAAACACAAGTATCCAGGTTAAAAGAAAGAGCTGACGCTAAGCTCAGGGATAGGAGTGCGCTGGATTCAGTTGGTCAAAAAGAAACGTGCAACTTTATTAACATAAAAGGACATTTATACGTTTCCGTTTTAATATGAGTGGTTCTTCCAGGTGCTTAACAGTCAAACTGATGACGCTGTTAGCAGCATCATCGGTACCCCAACCTTCGCTGTTGGCAAATTGGAATAGATCCAGGACCGAATTGACCTCCGCCTCGAGTACAGACGCTGTATGTTTTTCAAAGTATTTCATCACAATATAAGTCCGAGCCGCATGTCTATAATCATTATTCTCAGCTGGACAAGGTTTCTTTGGAACTGGAATAATGACTTCCCCCCCCAGAGGGTAGTGCGAGTCCACAGTCTGCTGGAAAATGGGGCACCATAATGGGGTGAGTCCTGCCGCACAGGACTTGGAGAGGAGGAGAGGTGCCGTCTGAGCCTGATGATCTTTTTTTTTGTTTTTTGCGTCTACATGTCTAAAATGTTCAAATCTGTAGTTAAAATGGTCTCCAGTGAGGTTAGAACCTTGTATAGAGGTTATTCAGTTCATTGGTTTTTAAATCATCTTTAGTGACGCAGCACTTTGTGTTTGTTTTCGTATTGGTTAGAACTTGCTGGTTGAGGCTCGTGGTGTTTTAGAGGCCATCGAAACCAAAATAATTCGGCTCTATAATCTCACCGCGCTGCTTTCTGACATCCTCCAACATGTGATGACGTTTTTCTTCTACTTTGTTCTCAAACTTGTGTTACTGCATGTGATCTGTTCTTCTGACAGAAGCATCGTCAACTCATCAAGTGTCTTTGTTTGTTCTCAGCCGTGCAGTCACACGTGCAGATGTGTAACGTGCACGTACTGTATGTAGAACGATGACAGGTGCTCATTCTGTGCATTGCAGCTTTTCGTGAACGTCTTTTACTTGAGCTTCAGGTCTTGCTGCATTACTAGTAAGAGGAAAACACCACATGCGGATTATATTGTTCACGAACTCCCCCTTGGCAGACATAAAGGTCCCAGGAATGGGTGCACGAGTTCAGCTTCAGTGCTGCATGCAGTCGCACTCACGGTAGACTTTCTGCAGCAGCTGTCACTGACGAACAAATGCTGCCCCCTTGATTTTGCCCTGTTGAAGTAAGAAATCCTCCAACTCCTCCAACAGCAAAGTCTCTGCAAACGCCTCCTTTTTGCTCCTCTGTGACTGTGTTGTGGCAGCGGTCCACGGCCTCTCCTCCTCTACCGACTGTTGTAGAAAAGCCGTGCTCAGGCAGATCCTCAGGTATCTCTGGAGTAGCAATTCACTTTCTGTGTGTGTTATTTATTTATTTTTGCATTTTGTGAACAGTTTCCAAATGACCACACTGATGCAGCCATTAAAAATGATCTATATGTGCTAATAAACGCAATGGAAAGAGGCGGCAAAGCCATAGCAGATGAGTCTGGGTCACAAGAAGTGAACGTGATCCAAAACATACTGCAAAAGCTGCCAAAGAGACTAAAACCAGAGTCGTTCACCTAAACCTCAAATCATTCTTTTACTTACGAAGAAAAAAAGAACTGAGGACAGAAAGACGCACAACCACCGGCTGATGTATTAAAAATAATCCTATTATTTAGTCCTCTTGTAAAAATAGAAGCTCTTTTGAATAAATGGCTGTAAGTGATTAATGCTAAACTTTTATTTGTCCTCTAATGCTGAAAGTATTTTTGTTCAATCATGTCGTGATCGTTTCATTTGAGATCTGCTGTGGTGGTGTATGGAGGCGAAATTAGGACAATTCTGTGACGGTCAAAAAACATATGGACGTAACTACATGAAGGACTGAAGGATTCCTGCAGTGAGGGTTTTGTTGTCAGGGGTGTTTTGCTGACGTACTTTGAGTCCACTTGCCCTCTTGAAGGTAAGGGTCACTGTAGGCCAATGTGATTTTGTTCTGCGGGATCACCTTTGTACTGCGATGAAAAATTTCTAACTTGATTGGAGTGGTCTCTTCTGGGACCCCCATCCATTGGGCTTTTGGGGAGGTCAGAGACATTTTGAAGCGGTGTGAGAAAACAACAGGAAATAAGAGAAAATCATTTTTAAGCAATTGGTTTCCTCCCAGAAGACTTTCAGAGATGTGACGCTACAGTGCCTCAACAGCTTACAAAGGCGCCGCAGTGACTCAGGCCTGGAAACCAGTTGGCGAACTGTGAGAGACAGAATCTAAAAAAAGGATCCAGAAAATCACATTGCATGATTTTTAAATAATTTGTATTTTATTGCATGCAATAAGTATTTGATGCAGTAGAAAACCAGAAACGTTTGTTTGCAGTTACAGAGCTCAGATGTTTCCTGTAGTTCTTGACCCAGTTTGCACTCACTGCAGCAGGATTTTGGCCCACTCCTCCATATAAATCGTCTCCACATCTTTCAGGTTTTGGGGCCATCGCTGGGCAACACTGAGTTTCAGCTCCTTCAGAGATTTTCTGTTGGGTTCAGGTCTGGAAGACTGGCTAGGCCACTCCAGGACCTTGAAATGCTTCTTATGGAGCCACTCCTTTGTTGCCCTGGCTGTGTGTTTCGGGTCATTGTCATCTTCAATGCTCACACAGAGAGGAGGAGGAGGTTTTTGGCCAAAATCTGACGATGCATAACCTCATCCATCCTCCCTTCAATACAGTGCAGTCGTCCTGTGCCCTTTGCAGAAAAGCACCCCCAAAGTATGACGTTGCCACCCCCATGCTTCAGTCGGGGCGATGTTCTTGGGGTTCTACTCATCACACAGCGAGTGAAGTTGATACCAAAAAGTTCTATTTTGGTCTCATCTGACTACATGACCGTCTCCCATGGCTCCTCTGGATCATCCGGATGGTTGTTGGCAAACTTTAAACCGGCCTGGAAATGTGCTGGCGTAAGCAGGGGGGCCCTGCGTGCCCTGCAGGATTTTAATCCATGACAGCGTAGTGTGTTAATGATGGTAATACAGTGTAGTGTGTTAATGATGGTAATCTTTGAGACTGTGGTCCCAGCTCTCTTCGGGTCATTGAGCAGCCCCTTATGAGGATCATCCTTAGCCCAGGAGATCATCTTGCATTCTAATATTCAATAATTGCTGAGATGGCAACTGCTTCTTACCTATTGTCCTGTAGCCCATCCCACCCTTGTGCAGGTCTACAATTTTGTTCCTGGTGTCCTTGGACAGCCCTTTGGTCTTAGCCATGGTGGAGAGGGTGGACTGTGATTGACTGTGTGTGGACAGGTGTCTTTTATACAGGTAACAAGTTCAAACAAGTGCAATTAATACAGGTAACGGCTGCAGAGTAGGAGGGCTTCTTAAAGGAAAAATAAGATCTTTGAGAGACAGAAATATTGCTGGTTGGTCGGCAATCAAATATTTATTTCATGCAATAAAATGCAAATTTATTATTTAAATATCATGCAACGTGATTTTCTGGATTTATAATTTTTTTTAGATTGTGTCTCTCACAGTTGAAGTGTAGCTACAATGAAAATTAGAGACCTCTCCATTCTCTGTAGGTGGGAGAACTTGCACGAAACACAGCGTATCAAATACTTATTTTGCCCACTGTATGTGCATCGAAGGGCTCCGCGGTGCGAGCACAGAGCCGTACACCCAGTTATACATTACTGCAGGTGGAGATAACAGTTGTCTTTTGATTATAGTGCTCCTAACTGAACTTTAGTTTTTACAAATTCAGCTGTCTGGCATTAATGAGACTGGAATTTTTAATAAGTGGGGAAAGGGTTAGGGTCTGTCCATTTGAGGTGGGGATCTCCAGCAGGTCGACTAGAAATTCATCCCCAATGTCAGGGCTGAAGTGATGAATTGTGTTGTACAGAGTAGACACAATATATTGGTGAAAATACCATTTTCAGTGGCATTAATTTTTCAAATGATGAGTCAGGGCAGCTGGTGTTTTCATCTGCTTTTTTAAAACAACGCTGTTGATTTTTAATTTAATTCGGGGTTAACCTTAAAACCTTTAAGCAACTTCTTTTAGAGTTACCATCATCATCAGATGAAGCACGAGACTGAAAAAGGGTGGGGAGAAAAATCCATCTTTTTATTTATTCCTTTACAGCTGAGACGGTGGAAATGCTGCTCGTGAGTGGCTACGGTGGCGTTGTCATTACCCAGCCGTTCCAAAGACTAAGTGGAAGAATTTGAAAATAATTCAGGTTAACAGTTCAATCACTGCTGCTACTCTGGTTGCTAAAAGGTGCGGAACACATAAGCCTTCAGTAAATTGCCTGAGTGTCATATGATAATAAAAGCTTTGTTTCTGTCATAATTGACCATATTAGAGCTGAAGGAAATGCCTCTTTGCTCTATTCTAGTTATTAGTCTTCTGTCTTTGCTCAGTTTGTATTCTCAGTATCCAGTGCCACCCTTTCTAGTTTACCAACTATATGAATTAACTTGAATCATTAGTATAGTGATTGATTAGGGTGAAGAAAACTGCTAATTGATGCTCACTGAATGATGGCGTGTTAGCATAGCGGCTATTCGCTGAATATCAGGCTACCTTTTGTTTGCATTGGGATCACAGATGGTGCCTTTTAACATAATCTCTTGTATGCACACTGATTTTTGCCCTGACAAGGAGGAGGAGAGTGGGTAAGCTGATGAATGCTATAAATAGAGATCAGCCCGTGGAATCTGCCTTTAACACTGAATATGCCCTGTTAAATTAATCGAAGCTGGGTTACAGCGGCCGCTGCTTCCACTGGCTCCATCTGGATGCAGAATATATTATATAATCCAGTTTTCTGTGGCTGCAGTCTCCAGCTCGACTGATCAATTGGCTGGCTGATATTGCTTCATCCAACCAAATTCTCATTGCACAGACAGTCATCGCTACAATCGCGAGGAGATAAGCGATGGATCAGTAGACTTCCAGGATTAATTCGTTCTTTTGACGGCAGGAGCAGCAGTCGACTTTGAGCTCTTCCTGCATAATAGAAACAGCTACAAGTTTACTTTAACTCAACCCCATGTCCAGTGTTAACTTTGCAAACATTGTCTCAAAATAATAGGCTGACTGGTTTGTTTCAGTGTGATCTCCATGGCTCGAGTCTCTTATCATTTTTTTAATTAATAAGTAGCATAAAGTAACTAAGTTAAAATAATTTAGCTGTACAATTTTCAGTTATTTTAAATAAATAATAAATAAAATATAATATATATATATATATATATAAATAAATAAAAATTAAAAAATAAATAAAAATAAAAATCTTATATTTTGCCTTTAAAAAATGTAATTAATTCATAATTAAGGTAGCCTGTTCTCCCTAAAGAATGACTTCCTCGTGTTAAGCGTGCAGCTGATTTGTCTGCCAGCGCTGTACAGTAGCCTCCACACCACATTTCCTTTTTGGAAATGAAAGGGAAGGAGGCTGTCGGACTAATTAGCAGAGGCTGGAGAAGGAACCTGAGACTGCTGATGCGGTCAAAGGTCTGCAGCCTGACTTGAGGTAAACCCTCCAGTGAACATCCACTTAAAGCGACTGGGAGCTCAGCCACACTGTCTTACATCCACACTGCAGGTCATTCACATCTGATAGGAATCTTAAAAGAGTAGACCAGCCCCGATGATTGGCATGTTGATAAAATCTCTGTGGCACGTAATTATCATGGGAACATGTCTGGCCACTGTTTCATATTTGTTTTCACCCACCCCTCCATCTTCTCTAGCAATTATTTAACCCTCATCACCTTCTGTGCCCGTCTCCCGCAGCTAATGCCTTCACTTTGCTCTTCACAGTCCCTGCTTTTGCAGATTGAAAGGCAAACGTGTCTCTACACGACTCTGCTGCCTGGTATTAACAGCTGCTTATTGATAAAGATGTCACTGTGGCGTAGAATGTATAGGAAAGGGGTTTTTGTCCCCTGCCCTGTCAGTGGAGCTGGGTGGCTGTCTCTTATCCCGCAGAGATCCGATCATCCTGCTGGCGCGTCCTCGGGCAGGTCAGCGGTCCGCGAGAGGGGGACAGTGACACAGCTGTGGCAGCCGAGCGGAACCGGTGATGGATGACATGCCAGAATGAGCCGCGCCGCCTTCGCAGGCGCCCGTATTGACAGGCGCAGCTCTCGCATCTAACATTCAGCATCAGCGAGGCTAATCGTGGGTCACGCCGGCCACAAACGGGACACGTGAATATCGCTCCTGTAATTGCTCATTTGTCAACGTCACATCTGAAAGAGCACGTTTCCGCAGCCACGTTATTGAATGAAACTTGCTGTAGTGGACAAACATACACATGAAGTCACAGAACAGGGCAGTGTAAGCAGTTCATGCTTTGTTGTCTCGTGCAGATTTGCTATAAGGAAGGTCCTTGCAGAATCAAAGCCCAGCTGGTGAGGCCAGAATATTTGTGTATTAACAGCAGATCATCCTATATAAACAGGACAGCTTTGCTTTGGATATCTTCAATAGAAAAAGCTACACTGTGTTTCGCTAATTGTGTTGGCTCCTTTCAAAATTGTTTTGTAAATGTGTGTGTTCATGTGTGTGCTCTCAGTGATTATAATCCAAGCCCTGGCTCTAAGCCCTTCAGCTTGTGCTCCACCAGCCGCAAGGCCACAGCCTCTCCCCACCAGTTAATTGCATCTGAATTAGTCCATTAATGTGGCCGTGTAGAGGGATGAAGGGGTGCACGGAGGTGTCTGGCCTCTTTTGACCACTGCAATGTATTATTAATGGGTCAGCAAGTCTGGCAGCTCTGCATTAACTTGGCTAATGGACTGTAGGGTGGGTCTGTGATTCCCTTTCAGAAGGAAATCAAATCTGATACATATTGCAGAGAAAAGGCTTTTTCTTTTCTTTCTTTTTTTACCGAGTTTGTTAGCAAGAGTGGTTCTTTAAATAAGCCTTGCTTTTTGCTGTTCCTTGGCACATTTGCTGCATGCTAATAGGTTACTATGGGCAGAGTCCAAGGATACACTGAGCTGTCACCCTGTGTGTGTCATGAATGTGTACTGTAATATACTCTATGCACTATTAAAACAAAACCTAGGAATCGCATCACGCTGTGGATGATGGTAGTGGCTCCTGTTGTGCAGTAGCCTTCAGGCCACGTGAACAGAGATGTTTGAGGATGACTTGAGCAAATGTAATAAGTTGCATTTAAGAAAATGAAGCACCGGAGGATGAAATGAACAGCCTAGCCACTTGGGATGTAAATGCTGCACGACCCAACGTATGGTGTCATCAAACAGAGAGGTGCTCATATTGAATACATTATTTCCATCCAACCATTTTCTTAACCGCTAATCCAACTTTAGGTCAGCGTCACAGGGCGAGAGGCGGACTGCTCCCTGGACAGGTCGCCGGGCCATCACAGGGCCGTGAAAGGCAGACAGTCACACACTTCAGAGTTGGTGTTTAATGAGGCTACAAAGAGAACATCCAAACTCCACCTGCATCGACATGTTGCCCCATGTTTTCCTCCTCAAGTGCCTTTTTAATTGCACTATAAGCCACTGGATGGCTGCATTTGAACTGAAAGTGTTATATTGTTACAGAGAATATGGCTACAGCTAAGGGACTTTATTTTTTAGTCTGATGGAAACTTGCATATTGAGCAGCTGCATAAGCTGTATAATGTTTGCACCGACATGTAGGAACAATGAAAGGTCAAGATGTCTTGTGCTTTTCCCCCTCCTCAGCTTGATATAATGTGTTTTTAGTAGGATGTCTGTTTTGCATTTTATCTTCCAAACATCGCATTTTGCAGTCTGCGTTTTCAGATGGAAAAATTCTGCTAGCTTTCTGCATCAGCCTATGAAGAAATAACACACACTGAAGTAACGGGACAGAAAAAGGCATTCTGTGCTGTTACTTAATTTGTCTAACTCTTAAGAGGACAGTTGGCACTACCCCGTCACCATTAGTAGCTGCAGTCAGTTCTTCATTGTTAGTGGGCACTGTAGTCAGCAGGCTGCTGTGAGCCATTGTCAGAGGATAGCATCAGAGGCTCTTCTTCTGGCTGATAATTAAGTGGCGTACTGACAAACGGCTTTCATCAGATCCCTCATGTGGAACTGAGAGCATGCGAAGGCTTTCAGGGAGGATAAACCGGAGGACGTCACTTTGCCTCCAATCTTTCATGGCCTTGTGCTGCCTCTGCAGTGGAGGAGGAAGAGAAGGAGGAAGAAAAAAAATGAAGCGCCCTGTGTAGCACAGGAGGAAAGCATGAGCCATTGTCGCTCAGAAAACTACACTCGGTTTACAGCATCGAGCAAAGGCGGCTGTGTGCGCCGATGTTGTCGGGCTGTACTGTACCGCTTTCCCGTTTTGTCTCGAGTGACCGCGCTTACAGTTACGCGCCACATCTTTTTCCCCCCGTTTGAGAATCTGCCAATTATTATTATTTTGTTTCCTCGAGGCTGATGACTTTAGACAGAAAGTGTATGAGAGTCAATAGGCAGGGTTAGAGCTGCGTGGCACCAGTGATTTTAAAATGACCCGTCACTAAAACTTCCCAACATCTCCTTTTTATTTAATTTTTTCATTGTTTTTTATGCATAAATTTGCCTTGGTAGGAAATCTGTTAGCAGCAAACGTCTGCTGGCTAGAGCACAGACTGGGATTAGACTCCAGTATCTTTAGCTTTAATTATTAGCTGTAACTTTCCAGCAGTAACCATACTTAGAAAGCTATAAAGGAAATATCATTAAATATAATTCACGTTTGAATGTAATTAATGATTTTAATGGGTCATTGCCTGTAGTACTCTAATGTGAGCTACGTTTAATCGGTCTGGTTTTTGAGATGTGCAACTAATTTAAAATATTTATCATATTTAAGACGTGGTCAAACAAAGCGGTCATCCTGTTTTTATTCCATTTCTCACTGTTCACTATAATACAAATAAGTACACCATATTAGAGCATATCTAATATCATTTTTATTACATTTTTTATCACTTTAATAATAATTTTATCCAGAGTGGAGTGACAAACCTATAAAACTAATGAACCCATTTGATTGCCTCTTAGACAGTCCAGGCTTAAAGACCGGTCTGACTCCTGATATATATATATATTTTTTGCATAAATTTATTTCCTGGCACGCTTTCACTCTCGTCACGTCTCAAACTTTCTTTCTCGAGTTTAATCTTCTGCGTTGTATTGACTGGTTTGCTGTTGAACGGTGTTTACTATCATTCAGTCCTGCCAACTTCCAAAGAGGTCTGACCCGTCTATCATTTTTTCATAATTCTTCCTGGTTCATTGCCAACGACAAGCCTGTCGAAGGTCAGAGATGTTCTCGAATAATCCACTTAATGGAATCATGCTACATTTCTGCACCGTGCAGTAGTGTTGCAGCACTGGAGGTTGTGCGAAGCGTTCTGACGGTGTGCGGTTTGGTTTTGAGCACGCGACAGCGCCGGAGAGGCACAAATGTTGTCAGGAAAAAAAGAAAGTGAGACAAAGACAGACGGCTCTCTGAGGGACTGTGATCAAATAGGCCTCATATGAGTGGCTCAGGGTTTTTGTTGTAGTGTGACCTGCCATTCAGTGTTGCATTAAGTGAATTTCCCCCCCCACACAGCTTTTCAAACCTGCAGTGACCGCCTCCCAATTTATAAGGGGAATGCTCGAATTTCAAACGCAGCATTCAAGCCAGGCCTGTAACCTTGAGTGCACCTAGAAAATAATGCAGAAGTTTTTTTTTTTCTTCCTTCCTTTAATTTCTGTAGGTCCATTCCAAGGTTAGCCTTAAAGGGAACAAACACACACACACAGAGTCAGAAAAGGGAATGTGGGTGCAAGTGCCTGAGTGAGATTGAGTTCAGAACATTTATATTGGAGCTTTTGGTCTCTAACCCCTCTGCGTCTGTTGAAAAGGGAACATCCTTGGTGCAGCATTCATAAACTTCTTATATGCCACTGGAGAACTATGGGGGTTTTGTGTTGGCTCAGCCTGTTGTCTGAGCTCTATAGGATGCAGTATCCTTGGATTACCCTCAGCAAAATTACTTGGCAGATAAAGTTGGATTGCTTTGCTTACTTTGTGTCGTGGATGAAGCCACACTATTAGAATAGGCAGGTAAGCTTAAGGTCTGCTTTTTCTTTGTGTGAATTTCTTTAGCTACAGTGTATCTAGTGGACATGCACGTCCACGATGGTCTTGAATAGGCTAATGCTGCTGTAGACCAAGGTGTGCATCTTTCTGAGATCCTCCTGATGACAAAGAGCCTCTTCTGTCTTTACTCTTGAATGTATGGAGCTAGCCTCTGGAAACTAGACCTGTGGAGGCTGATGCAAACCACTGACCTGTGTTGGCATCTCAATTGACTCCCTGCAGTTGCAGCTGGGCTTTCACAGCCTCGATCCCCCCACTCCCACCCCAACTACCTTCATTAATTGTGTTTCAGATCCTACTGAAGTCCGAGCAAATCCTACTGTAACAAATCTTCTGAAGGATTTTATTATTTTTCTGGCTGTCATTGTTCTCACCGCTCCCGGAGCATGTCCTTTTTGAGTCCACACGTGTAATTGCTTATCAAGCTAATTTCTTTCTTGCATGTATTGCCCTCATTATATGAGTCTGCCAATGAAAAATGAGTTTAATTTAGCCAAATGCTCACTGTTGTGGAGGGGAGGGAGAAAAAAACTATTTCCCCATAGTGTCATCTCATTCTGCAGAAGTGGCTGTTGAGTTTTAATTACTATAATACCTCAGTGTGCCACACTAGATGACCTGGGTATAGATAGCAAAAGTTAGTCATCATTTAGATTGTTCTTGTGTCTCTCACCCCCCCTTCCCCCTTTCTATCTTTGCATTATGGACAAAGACTTGTATTGCTCTCCTACCACTATATAACAGGTTATTATATTTATGACAGATCTCACCTTGGCATGTATTTTTCTATGGCGAGCAAGCACACTCTTCATGTTTTATTAAAAGTACATACAAGTGAGTAAAGATCAGAGACTAAGGGATTTAAAGCCCAGCATGCCAACACATTACTACTAGATGCCAAGGGAGGCAGATCAAATGCCTTTGAAGATGGTTTTTAAAAAAAAAATAGTTTAAAATCGTTATAGTTGACTTCATTGGTATTTGAGCGTGGGCTTTAGGTCTCTCGGTAGCGCTGCTAGATTCGAGAGCTTCGCAGTATGTTGGGCGACGTGTGTCGACAGACTTCTGTCGGCGAGGGAGGGGTCACTGTGCTCAGCGAGGCTTTAGGTGGCGCTAAATAGATTTAATGTGTCTGTAATAGGTGATTAATGAAAATACTTGTGTCACTGAAGCCAAAGACACGACTTCACAGCCACTAGCAAGCGAATGCTTCTCTCATTTCTTTTTCTTTGAGGGTCTGG
>VOQJ01035877.1:9933-22045 GCA_015052665.1 Apistogramma diplotaenia | reverse complement strand
CAACCAGACTCCTGCGGCAGCCGCCCCCCCCGCTCCAACAGGGGCATGTCCACACGGAGGGGCCCAGGGTGGCACCAGCCCCCCATGGCCACTGGACCACTTTAATTTATACTTATACTTTATAAACCTACTTTGTTATATTTTAGATGCAAATATTATTTTAAAAATATTTTTAATTTTAGGTGTGTATTATTTGGGGGATTTTAAAACATAAAGCTAATAATACATGAGCGATCAAACAGTATTAAAGTAATTAAACTCATCACCAGCTTCAATGTTATAGTGATATAAACATTATTAAAGCAATGATTATGTTTCTGGATGATTAGTACTTTTACTTTAAGCATAATTTGGTGCTAAAAGTTTTCAGCTGCAGGAAAATGCAGTGAAATTCTTAATTACTAGTGATAAATAAATTTTAAACACATAAAATAATATTGTTTACCTATAAAAAAACTAGTTATAGATCCACTGTGATCTACATCTGTACATGTGATAACAGTAGACCCACTGAATGTGGAATTAGTTTTACTTATATTTTTAAAGGCGATTCTGTGCATCTTTTATATTTTTATAAATGGGTGGCTCATTAAATGTGAAAATTAGGCATTTATTAAGGAGAGGAGAGATTTGGAGCCCACTTCAGATCACATTGGGCTGCATGTGAACAGTTATTCATCACAAAACCATTTTCAGACCCTCATAAACTGCCAATTTTCTGTATTAGAGGACAGCGTTGCAATTTTTCTTATTTTATTTTCTATCTACATTATATTTGTTCCTGATCAAATCTTCTGGTCTCACGTGGATCCCCTTCTTCCATTTAAAAAAAATCATAAACAAATCCCACAAACACCCCTGAAGCACGTTCGGTTTTCCCAAAGTGACAGGTTTCTGTGAGGTACTACAAGACATTCTGGTGTCCAAAGTGCTAATAATCATCTTGTACCTTTAGCCTCGAACCGCTGAAGGCAAATTGGTGCATTTTGCCACAGGTTCAACTAAACAGCATCCATTCAAAACAACTTACAAGTGCATCAAAATAAAGTCTTAGGTTACCGTGTTCACCATCTCCCTGTAAGGCCAAATGTAATACATAAACAGGTAAATAGAAAAAAATGTATATTTATGTGGGGAAAAAAATCAGATAATCTCTCTAATTAAAACTGTGTGTTTCTTTGGGAAACATAAAAACCTGTGCAAAAATTATTAAGTGATAACATACTTTGATTAAACTTTTGCAAACAGATTTTAACACAGTTTTCAGGCTCATGGGAAGCACTTGTTTGCACACAGGATGGCTCAGAGACCTGCAAATCCTACCCAGTGATTTCTACATTCTTTAGATTTCCTGTAAGCCACTTTGCCTCGTTCTCGGTCCCCTGTGTGCCACCCCATTTAAACCCCCCCCCTGGAAACGCCCCTGCTCCCCACTGAAGTTATGTCAGTTTATAAAGTCGTCTCGTTGGATTAAGATTACTTTGTGTGAGTGTGTGTAATCCCACTACTCCCAGGCCTTCAGCGTACCTATCTCTGGGGTCAATCCATGAAGTTTGCCGGGTGTTGTGATCGATGAAAAACACTCTGCCATCGTAATCCCGGGCTTCCTCCCAGCCCGCGGGCAGCGGCAGCTCCGAGCTCTCTCGCCGCTTTCCGCCGCTGACCCACGGCATAGCGTCGAGACGGTGAGAGGGCTGCAGCCCCCTGCCCTGCTTTTTATCCCCCTGAAAAAGTCGCTCCTCACTGCATTACAACGAATCGACCCGGGCGCGCTGGAGAAAAGAGACGCAGATAGAAAACTTTCCACTGAGGCAGAAAAAGTCCCGCCGGGAGTACATCCACTTTCTTCTTTCTACAACCCTCCGAAATCGGCGCGGCGGAGCCCTCTCGGTCCTCGGTCCTCCATGTTCACCTCCTCCGCCATATTTCATTCCTCCGTGTCCATATTCGGGAGCGGATTTGCATAAACGGTCGGACGTACAACGGAGCCAGCTCCTCCTGTCCAATAGGGAAAGTCCAGAGCTCAGAACTTTCATTAAAGCTTCACAGCGCCGCGAAAACACGCTTCATAAAATTTACTGAATGTTTCATCTCAACGTTAATTCAGCCAACGGCAGTGATTGAACTAAATAACGCTGCTGCTCAGAGTTCCGACAGACCTGCTGCTCCACGCGACAAACTCATTAAAGCTTCTGTTTACCTGTGTAAAGTTTCAATAAAATATTATAAAGTTATCAGTAAGTTAGACAGTTCTAAGAAGTTAAACTTCAATTTAAATCCAGGGGAAACGCCCCCGAACACGCTGCTGATTGGAGGATCATTTCAGTGGTGCAGCAGCGACGCCTCGTGGCTGCAATAGGTACTGCAGTTCACACACAGCTTAACAAATCAGCTGTCAACATTTTTTGTGTGCGCGTTCAATTGAACTGTTTTACAAACTAGAGAAGAACTCCTACTTAGTGTACAGAAAGTGCACAAAGATATTTTTAAAGTGACAAAAATAAGTAATTTTCTTCTTTTTGCTGTTCTCTTTTGAAATCACTACACCGGGGAGCGGAATGGTGGCCCAGTGGATAAGAAGTGGGTTCATCACTGAAACGACCCTGGCTCGAATCCTCGGACTGGCATCACCGTGGGCTCCTGAGCAAATAATTATTCCATTAAAAATGCTCCATACAAATTTGTGTTTAAACTCTGCAGGGCTCAGGCTGCGTGTGTGTGTGATACCCAAGAGCGAATTTCCATCGTGAATTTTCCGGACAGGCCTCTGAGGCAAAAATCACACCGCAAGTAAAGATCCCCCGCTTTGAGTCAGAACGGAAGTTGTCTGATGTAATTGTGAAAAGGACTTAGAATATTAATTAGACGCTGAGCTCAGGTGGAGCAAAAGGAAACGTCTTTCTAGCCTCCAAAATAGGTTTGCTCTTGTAACCATCACTAAACCTCATTAGTAAATCTACAAAGTTAAAATACGCAGGTGAACTGACATGATGTTTAAATCAGGCTTTGGTCAGAAATGAGGAGAAATCTGGTACCTAAACTCCTAATGCTTTTGCCTCAGCCCAGGATTGGTGAATAGGTGCTGATTTTAGGTGGCGAGTTCCAGTATTAAACACACAATTATTATTTCTGTGATCAACATATTTACCCTCTGACACTGTGAAACCAGGCAAGTTTAAAACTGTGGAAGAACAAGAAGTAAAAAGGAGGCAGTTGTCTGATATTGGGATGTTCTTCTGAACTTGCCAGAATGTAGGTTTTGTTTTAAGCAAAGAGGTGGCAGTCATTTTTAGTATAAAGGTACTTAATCTTCCCAATTCCTCGTGCATTTTGCCTGAATTTATGATGAAAATGTCTTTATTCATGTAACAGAAAAACACAAAAACCAGGCACCACGTAGTATACAAAGAGAGTATATAAAATACTAATTAAACTCTGACTAATACTCTTACTAACACACTCCAGTTTGTTTATTTTTATATCCTGAAACGAGATTAGTAAACTTACATAGTTTAATGTGCTTGAATGAGACTTCTGTTTGGGTTATGCAGGAGCTTTGGCGGCCTCTATCTGTAAGAGAGAGAACTGCAACAACACTGTTTATTTCTTCATAATTCGAGTGACGGAAACTGTCATGTGGCATGTGTAATGTGAGGTTTCTGATACCAAACAGGCCGTGATGATCATGAGCACCCTCTACACCCGCAGAGATTCCCCTCTAAAGCTGACATTAAGATTCTTTCTGATAAAGTTTGGTATTCCCGGAGTGTTTGTGAGGACATCGGAGCAGTCAGCTGAGCGTTTTCTTCTCCCCAGCAGGAGGAGTCTGGCAGCCCGGGGATGTTATCTGTGCATTTTTGTTTGTGTGTTTGCTTGTGGTTTGTACGGCTGTCTGTGTGTTTGTGAATGGGAAACATTTTCTCACATCTCATCTTTGATCTATTGCCTCCTACGATCGTTTCCCACAGGCAAGTCAGTGTTCATACAAGAGCACACAATAAGCTGCTCTGTCGTTTCACATTCAGTCACATGCAGCAGACAGCCTGACTGTGTGAGCAGCTGTCCCACCAGCAGGAATATGTCAAAAAGATTCATATATTTTTAAATCTACTATAGCTGCTGCACTTCTATTGCACAGCTCTTTGGTAATAAATCAACCGAAGGCCAAGTTGTGCATTTCTGCCTTTACGATGTTCTAACAGTGAAGTGTTTTTCTAACCGGTCCCCTCATGAGTTTACAGGAGAGCGAGAAGTGAAGGCGTAACACAGCACTCTGCGAGAAGGGTGTTTAGCATTTGTAAATAACAACCTGAGTTTGCTGAGGTAAGTGGCCCTTTGCTCATATGCTTGTAACCAGTTATTGCTGGATTGCAGGATGCAAACTCAGCCTCAGGCAAGTTGATTTTCTTTCTCAGCATAAAAATAATCCTGTCTGCATTTAATCACATCCCTCATAGCCTGCATTTTCTGGATAAGCATATGGCAATGGTCTCATCAAATCGTGGCCATCTCCGCCTGTGCCCATGCTGCCCATTGGCACAGCAGCAGGAGCAGGAGGGCCGCAAAGGGGAGGGCCGAGCAGGGCCCCCCCACTCCCTCCGGCAGCAGAAGATGTGTGCTCCTCTGAGTGGGGACTGTTTGAGAGCGAGATCAGAGCCGGAGCAGTCAACTCTAATTATCAGGTGTTTTTGAGCAGCTCCTGCACTGACTGCACAGTGACAGGCCTCTGCAGCTGAAGTGCAGCCACAGAAGAAGAAGAAGAAGAAGAACTCTTGTGGCTCTGTCAAGCGTGGAGGCCCGAGAGAGGGAGAGAAACATGGACACGTGCGCCTGCGCTTTGGAGCTGCTGGGGATGCTGGTCTATGTTGGAGCATGGCTCTGCGCTTTAGCCACCACTATCTTACCGCAGTGGCTGACCATGTCTACGGCGCTGCTGCCTGTGGAGAGCTACGAGCTGGGCCTGTGGGAGACCTGCGTGGTCCAGGCCATCGGAGGCATGGAGTGCAGGGCTTACGACAGCCTGCTGGGCCTTTCCAGAGACCTCAAGCTGGCTCGCGTCCTCATGTGTGCTGCTCTCTCTGTGGGCATGCTGGGAATTCTAGTGGCTATACCTGGACTCAACCTGGTCCACAGCTGTGAAGAGGACAGCGGTCAACAAACCAAGAGGATTTTAACCATCACGGGAGGGGTGCTGGGGATGGTTTCTGGGGTGCTGTGTCTGATCCCAGTGTCCTACATGGCACATTTAGCAGTGATGCATTTCTTTGACGATAAGTTGCCCGACGTGGTGCCTCGGTGGGAGTTCGGACACGCTTTGTTCTGCGGCTGGGCGGCGGGATTTCTCCTCATAGTGGCCGGTCTGATCTTGGTCACCGCCTGCTCCTGCTCTCAGGTGGAGCCTCAGCCTGTGCTGCAGCGGCGGTACCAGGCGATGGGCACAGGTGCACATTTCAGGAAGCGCTCAGAGTACGTTTAACAGACCATTAATCTGCATAGACGCTGACATCACGACATAATCACCGGTAGAGCTGCACCTCGAACTGCTTTACAGCAATGATGTAAACAACTGAGACGACGTACTGTGTGATAGTTACGCAGTGACGCCACTTCACGTGACTCACCTGCACAATCAAACATTCTAAGACGACCTGCTGTGATCAATAAAAATAAATCTATTTTTTAAAGATGTGTTTAATAAAAGGTTTTTTTAAAATTTCTCTTACAGGAAACAGCTACGCTTTTCAAACACTGTAAGTTATTCCTAGACTGAAAACATGCAGAATGATTCTTAAAGTTAACGATTCTTCACAGAGATGATTCACATAAAGAATTCCATTGCATGTACTTAATTATCTTTCAGTTCATGCTGTCCAAATGTTTTCTGAAAGTGCGAGCAGGTTTGACTGCAGTTATGTCAGAGGTGCAAAACGGGGCTGCTCTTTTCCCGAGTCCCCGTCAGCTCCCCCTGCTCGTCCGTGGCTCTCGGACCACAGAGTGGGCCTGAAAACAGCCGTCTCTCGGCTTGTCAGGCGTGTCTGCGGCGGTGGAAACACAGCTTGAGTCTAATTCCACCAGATTTCCTGGTCACTCGCTGAGCTAAGCTGTGTTTAATGAACGCTTTAATGGGCACCGTGTACTGTGAAGAATGTGGCACAGGGCTGACATAATTACACAAATTTGCCGAGGTCAGAGGGCGCCGCCGCGCACTGCGATCCATAACTGTCTGTGTCATTTACATACACTCAAGTACATTGACATGATGCGTTATTGCATGGGAGGAGGCGGGTTTATAAACCTCCGTGATGGTTCCTGCGTGGAGTTAGCTTTTCTAGGATGAAGTTAATGAGACATAATGAAGTTGTCACAGGAGCATATTGTACCTGAGGTGCCACAGACATGCCGGCGTTTGCTGCTGAAGAGGCTAACAGTGCTTCTGTCGGGCCCCCCGGGGCGGACTGAAAGGGACCCTCCTGTCCTCTGACGCCACACAGTCTCCCAGTGTGTGAACGGCAAGCAGCAGGGAAGCAACAGAAGCAGCTGCACAGATTTTCCTTCTGCTTATTGTACTGAAAGCAGAAGCAACACGGAAATGATGAGTCTTTACGTCATGAATAATAATAAATGCGTCTGACTGCAAAGAAACAAACCTGTGCCGAGGTGTAGATGAGTAAACACGACCTTTATTCTGGAGACAAAGATCATCCGAGCCTCGCTTTCAGCTTCAGATGATGGGAACTACAGGTTTCCATGTTCATAGAGAGGTAGGTTACACCAAATATCAGTAAAATACAGATTTGCACGGGACTCATACAAGTGTTCTTGGTACTTGCAGAGACACCCAGAAGAATCCAAGTGACGGCTCTTACTCCCATTCTCTCTCTTCAGTCATTCTAGAGTCTAACCATCTAATTCAGACGGTCTGTTTTGGCATTAGCCCGTCTGCCATCCTGGTTGTGCAGTTATTTTTAAGTACTTACTTTAATTCTAATGGTCACCGGCACGAAATCTGCTTAAATGCGTCTTTCTTTCTGATGTCTGTGGTTCACTTCTTACTGACTCGTGAGCTGAGGCTGACTCAGGCAGGAACTCAGGTTAGACTTTGGGGGAAATGCTACAAACATTAGCTTGCTACTAGCCCTTTTTTCTTTTTAAACCATTTATCTATCAGTTCAACCACCCAAGGTCTGCTTCGAATGACATTTCAACAGCTGTTATTTTAGGTATCAGTTTTAACTGCTAAACTAGAATAGAATAGAATATAATAGAACAGAATAGAATGCCTTTATTGTCATTATCACAACGAGACTGGAGGACCACTCCTTTCTGTGCCATGTAGCAGAAAGTCACAAAATCTAAATCTATACTAGATTAATAAATTTAACATTTTGTCTATATTTTTATCTAAATATGTCAACTTTTAATCCATATGTCAGAATTTCAACTGCTAATGTAATTTTTATCAGTTCACTTATTTATCCACATTACCACAGGCGACACATGGATGAGACACAGGATAATAAAGTGATTATTTTTATCTTGAATAATCATTTAAGGAGGATAAAGCACCTTTGGTGTATATAATTGCTCATCTTCCTAAAGTTTTACCACAGAGTTTCTGCAGGAAAAACCTCCGCGGGCTCCTGAGGTTAACTTCGGTTAAATTCCACAGACTTTGATTTGACACATTTGAAATCACTCGTCTTATCAGTTATCAGTCTTCTTCCATAAAACACTAAGTGATAAAAGGAGATGACAAAGCACATGTGCTTTATCTCCTGAAGGACATGTATGAGAAAGGTAGGTAGGAGGGTTGTGGACTTTTAATTACACTATAATTAAAAGTTATTTAGAAAACTGATTTTTATTACCAAGAAAAATCAGGGTTTTCTGCACTGAGCAGGTTTTCTGCCACTTGTGACCCTCGTGTTTCTGACAGAGTTGTGCTCTTCTCAAGAGGGCTTTTTGTTCTCCATCAGCCTCCACAGAGGTGAAGCCGGCCAGTGTGTGTGTGTGTGTGTGTGTGTGCGCGCCTTCCCTGGTAACAATCACCACAGTGAGGCGTTCCCCTCTCCACGCTCACATGCCTGCTCTCGTCAGCCTCCTACCCAGGTCACATGTGCGCAGAACCTCCACAACCTGGCAACCCCCCCAAACATGGCGCTTGTAAGAAGCCACACCTTGAAATGTTATGTCACCTCCCACAGGCCTGTATGTATAAACACTCATCATGCAGCTGTGACACAAAGCTGAGGCCACACACACACACACACACACACACACCTCAGTAAGAGAGATAAAGTTTATTATCTGCAGATAAGCAGCCATCCCTGAACTTCACTCCTGCAGCTTTAAATGTCACAGAGTCCAGCAGGTAAACAATCCTTAGGTTTACAATTAAATCACTGTTTTTATGGTAATAAAATATGATAAAAGTGTGACTGATTAATATTCCTCAGAGCTCCACACAGGACCGAGATACTATTCACACTGAAAGGAAGCGTTATCGATGCCATTTCCGGCTCCTTTCGGCGGTTCAGATTTCTGCGGCAGGTTCGTCAGAGTCCAGGGGCCATCGAGTGGGTCTGTGGGGCCCTGTGTGCTCACGGCCCGCCATGCGTACCGGTAGCAGAGGAAAAGGAGGCCACTTGCGAGCATTGCAAAGGAGGTGCAGAGGCCCACTCCGACGGCCGAGCCGATTCGCTGAGTGACAGGAGGAGCGGGGATCTGGAAGTCAGGAGGAAAGTCTATGGTGCTGTTTTTCAGCACCGAGCTCATGTTCCACACCAGCGGCACCAGGGAGGACGTCGCTGAGAGCACGTACAGCGCCCCCGCCAGCAGGAAGGCCAGCCTGATGTTTCTGCGATCCTCCACGGAGAAGTAGACCATCCTCATGGCCACTGCAGCGCTGATGTTGCCGGCGAGGCCAAGGACGACTGCGAGCATCATCAGCACCTGAGCCACTGCGATCTCCGCCGGAGCGAAGCTGTCCGAAATGCTGATGCTCTGACAGTTCTCCATCCCGGGGAGGTCGAGACTGTAGAAACACACCCTCCAAATACCCACCCAGGCCTCCCCCGAGGTGACGACGGACACGTTGGCTACTTGCCAGAGGCGCCACTCGTCGAGGCCGGCTGTAGTCATAGTGAGGATCCACGCCAGGAATCCGACTATGAGGCCCAGGAACTGCCAGTGAGCCGTGTGAGCGAGGTGAATCATCGCTGCTCGGTGTGACCTCTACTTCTCAGACTGCGGGATCGCTGGAGCCATCACTCCTGCTGGATACAACACACAGGCTGCACGTGGAGAAGGTGGAGAAGCTGGGGTGCAAAGTGGTTTGCTGATGCAGCAGAAGCTGTAGGTTGAAGCAGCAGAATTAGTATGCAGACTTTTAAAACTCATTTCAAACTGGACCAGTTTAAGCTCACAGTTTATTATTGATTACATTTACAGACAAAGACAGGACGACCAGTCCTTGTATGAAAATATTTTTTAAAACGTATTTTCCAAGTTCAGTTGTATCTTGGATGCTCAGAGTGTTTTACTTTGCACACTGAAACAAAATAATTGATGAAAAACTGCCAGAGTCCAGATTATTAGCACGTCAAGTCTCACACACGGTGCCTGAACAATCCCAGCCTTTTCTTCTTTGGCGAATCTCTCGAGCTCCTCCTGGCATGGACCTCGGTCGTCAGCTCACCCCACAGATTTCCAGCGGGATTCATATCAGGACTTCGCGCAGGCCAGTTAGTAACATTCACTCTGTTCTTCTGCAGTTCTTCTTCATCAGGCACAACGTGTGTTTTGGGCTGCTGCCATCTCGATGACATTCACAGTTCCAGGCCACTGAAGCATCCTCTCAGCATGATACTCCCGCCTCCGTGTTTCACTGTGGGGTCGGCGTTCTCCGGGTGGTACGCCTCTCGCTTCTTTCTCCAAACATAAGCAGCATCTCTGAGGCCAAAGTGCTTCCAGGATGCATAGCCTTTCCAGGTTGTTCATAGCACACTTCAGTTTGGTCTTTGACCCTGTGCAGGTCTCCGTCGACCTGGCAGAGTCCTTCACCAGTGTCCGCAGCTGCTCCGGGGTCTTCAGACACGTCTCTCACTAGTCTTTGAAGTCTCTCTTCCTGCCTCAGCCAGGCTTGTTCTATACTGCCATTTAAACTGTTCATCCATACAACGTGAATTTGAAGCTGTGCTTTAAACTTTCAACAGTGTCGACTGTTAATACATCCTGTTAGCTAACAGTTTCTGCCTTTTATCTGTACTTCTTGTCTGGCTTTTAGAAGTTCAGCTCTTAAATATATTTTTAGGATTGAATGAATCTCGCACAGAACTCAGGCGCCTGTAAAACGCCAACAAGAGTGAGAACGCACAAGTGCAATATGTACAGAAACACAGAGAACACAATTACAGTGTCATTTATTATAAATAAGGAAATTATTCATTTCCAAACTGTTTTTCCACTTTTAGAACATTTTCAGCTCCTGCTGAACCTTTAATCATTTCCAACTTTTTATTCTTTAAACTATTGTAACTGCTTCTGTATATTATTCAAACTTGACGTCAGAATAACCTTTCAGTTTATTCCACAGCAGAAACGTCTTCCACTGCCTGCAGAGAACAGAAGCTGATCAGTGACCTGAGCCAGTGCATTAGAATATTTAATTTGCTGCTGATACAATGTTCATCTTTAACTGTATTTGTCTTGCAACACATTGATAACTGTCTTCTTGTTACATATGTTACCATTTTCAATTTTCCGTGAAATTGTTTGGTTACATCTGTTTAAAAATGTTTTGCATCCATGTTGTCCAACACTGGGCTTCCGTATCATATCAGTCTGAACCTCTAAGCCCTACATATATTCATTTAGTCCACTTTTCCTGAACGGTCAGACTTTGTCCTTTGATAGTAAATAAAGTTTCACCGAACAACCAAATATGTTCTTACAGGTGACGAATAAAAATTATAGCATGTTTTCTTAGATAAAGAAGAGAAATATTATAAAACAGCAGCAGGACACATATTCAGATAATAACCCAGGGTAAAACGTGACATTTAAAGCCGCGTTTCTGCTCTTAAGAGCCAAACATATTCAGATTAGCGACTTATCAGTTACCTTCAGTACATTCATGAGAAAGACGCTGGCTTCAGATGTTTTGAGAAGGTTGTCATCTTGAAAGTTCCAGCAGTTAAAATCTTTAAAAGCTGCACAGTGAAATAAAACCACTCACCTCGAATGTCGACCAGATCTTCCCACAGATGCAGCGTAATCAAGCTTTCGCTATGCGAGGGACGTCAAATGTACTTCCTGCCATGTCGGAGCTTACCAGGAGAGAGAGCAAGGCGTGGTGGAGTTAATGAGTGACACCGGCGAGAAGAAGAGGACATCAATCAGACTCTACAGCAGACGCTTTTATTTGACAGGAAGGAGCACAGCTGATAACGGTTTGAGACGTTTGGGATGCAGCAGTGCAACGAAGCGAGTGAAACTGTAACAAACTCAAATGTGCAGGAAAAAATACTCCGTATCTGGGAGACAGATTTAATCCATAAAGTCTGAAATCTGAAGTTCAAGGTCTTTACTTCCACATCTGTTCGCCTGACGATCAACCTGAAATTCAACTTCTGCACAACAACAACAACAACAACAGCAAAGTGAGAAGAAGAAACACCTGATTAACCTGCATGTGGCGATATCATCCTGCAGATTTATTTTTCTGCCTGTGAATAAGATACAAGAAGGGTGATCGCAGTGATTCTCGGAGCACTTCAAACGTGACGTTTCAAAGCCTCGATGCGAAGCGCTTCTCATGTTCGGTGACGTTAAACGCTCTCCTCTCTCTGCAGGCGTGACCGGCTTCATCTCGAGGAAATGTTTCTTCAGTGAGGAAAACAAGGGCACTGGATTTTAAGTAAGAAGGCCACTAGTTAGGGTGTAAAAGTTAAAGAAAGGTGGAATTTACTGACATATTTAGCCAGACTTTACAGATCGTATGACATTATTTGAACTTGATAAATACTCTTTAAATGCTCAGCGTGTAGCTTACATCAGCTAAATCAGTTGAAGATAAAATACTGTCTCCTCCAGATTCAAAAGGCTACAATAA
>VOQJ01035873.1:35621-54691 GCA_015052665.1 Apistogramma diplotaenia | reverse complement strand
TCTTCTTCTCCTTCTCCCCTTTCCCTCTCTGTCTCCTCCATTATACCTCGGTCCTTTTTCTGTAGGGGGTAAAAACAGGTGTGTTTGAGCTCAGTGTACAGTATGTGTCCTCTTTGTCCCCATGCTCCCCGTGTCCCTTGGACTGTCCCCGCTGAGTGTGCTTTGTGCAGGAGGTGGGAACTATTGATGTCTCTCTGTACGTACCTGTGGAAACACTTGTGACTCCTATCATTGGCCGCTGTAAATAAACATGTCCTGGTAGAAGAGAGCGAGACGTTGTCATTCCTGGTTTCATTTTTGTGTTTCTCCCATCTTACGTGTGGGAGTCCAAAAAAGATTTATAAGTATAAATTTCTATTTATGTATCCAATAGTTTAAAGTCCTTTATGTTGATTTGTCGCTACTGAAAATGGCGTGACAGCCAGCAGCAGATCGGAGAAGTTTGGCATAAAGACTAAAAATGAAAAGGCCACGTTTCAAGTTATAAAATCCTGTCAGTACCGCCAAAGCTTTAATAAGTACTACACCACTTTCTATAGAGGTGCTGTGGCTTTCTGCCTTGACATTTCACTATGGCAAAACTCCAGAAAAGGATATAACATGTTCATTAGTGAATTTAAAAGAAACAAGAGGTAGATTTTAAGTCTGGACAGAGTCTGCCAAGCTGTTTCTGCCTGCTGTGGCCCAATCTCAGCAAAACCCATTTTAAACCAATTCAAATGTGCTGGTCTGAGTATTTCAGAACTTGATGATCTGCTGGGATTTTTTTTCCATCTCTAGGGATCCAGTAATCATCAGTTCTCAAAAATGCCTCGATGATCCCAAAGGTCAGAGGAGAATGGCCGGACTGCTTTGAGCAGATGGAAAGGTTATGCAGAAGAGCACACAACACATTGATTATTTAAGCAGATGGGCTTCAGCAGCAGAAGACCACTCCGCTCAGCTAAGAACAGGAAGCTGTGGTTCACCAAATTGGACAACTGAAAATCGGCGTCTCAATTTCTGCTGTCATGTTTGGATGGTAGGGTCAGAATTTGGCAGAAACATGAAAAAAGTGGTTCAGGCTACTTGTGGTGGTGTAATGATGTCAAACATTGGGCCTCTTAGTGCCTATGGATCATTGCCACAGCCTATCTGAGTGTTATTGCTTTCATGTCAATGGACTTATGACTACTTCTAATGGCTGCTTCCTGCAGGATGACGCATCATGTCACAAACCTCAAACTGGTCTCTTGAATATCACCACCTGTTCACTGTACTCAAATGTCCTCCCCAGTCACCACATCTCAGTCCAATGGAGCACCTTTGAGATGTTGTGGAAAATGAGATTTACCTGTGTTACTGTCTTTTAAACCTCAAGCAATGTAACTATTTTTGTTGTTTTAAAATGCAAATTATCATCTTGATATTTTTAGCAGGCAAACAAGATCGTGTGACGTTTGTGCTAAAATCCCAGAGTCCAGGAAATACACAGTGAGTGATCCTGCAGAGTAAAAATGTAACGAGTGATGAAATACGTAAAACAATCACCAGCTGAATCATTAACCGAAATTTGAAGTCTTGGTGAGAATTTCCCCCATTTGTAGCTTGCAGAGGATCAGTGTGAGGTAATGTAGCACTGACCACCATCCAGTCACAGGATACTGATGCTGGTGGTCAGTGATACTGGGTGAGCATTTCATCATAATCCTCTGCAGTGTAATGGGTTACACTTTAGTCTGGTGCAGCTGTGATAAAAGAAGACTAATCCACAAAGACACAACTTTAATAGCTTTTAATTTTTTTTCCCAGTTGAAGGCGATGGAGTTTTTTTTTTTTTTTTTTTTTCAGAGGACGGGATGCTATTTTCATCAAGGTCATTCCTAAACCTCCATTACACCCGCTTTAAACCCAGCAACTGTGTTGCATCTAAATCTGGCCTCCCTTCGATGAAACAGAAGAACTGCTTTAATGATAAAAACCAGAGAGACTGAGAAGCTTTGCTCAAAGGAGGAATTAAAACAATTCTGAATAGCATGGAGGAGCCACAGTGTTCCTTAACAAAGCTGCCCCCTCTTCAGCGCTCATTTGAAGTCAGCAGATAACGTTTCTCAGACGTCTCCCTCCTACAAGAGGGAGGGAGGGAAGCAGCGGGCTGCCTGTTGGATCCTGGCTGCAAGGGCCTCTGTTAACAAGGGGAACAAACTTCAACTTCATCTCCCACAGGGGCTCAAAGGAAGTCTGCACATCAAACACTGAGTCTCATTTGGATGAGGAGATGCAGAGAGGAGCGATATTGGCCGCTTCGGGAAGGGGGGGGGCTGAACAATCACAAGAGACGAAAAGACACTTTCCCTCGTTTGGTCACATGGTGCAGTGGCAGTCATCTGCAGGTGATTGCTTTTTTCCCTCTCTACACAGGAAGTTTGGCAGACAACAGAAGGGATGGGCCCACTCACAAACACACACATAAATACACTGTGTTTAAGTACATTAAACACAGCGGGGAAGTCAGACTAAATGTGAAAAGATAGCACAGTAAGTCTTCAGGTAATATTTCTCCTCTAATCTTTCCGTTTGCAGAGAGTCCCACGACACCGCGCACAGACAGCACCTTAATCCCAACTATGAGAGAAGTTTGAGAGAAGAGGAGTGGAAGAAATCTCCGTGCCATTGTCGGAAGTTTTCTCTCTCCCTCACACACTTACGCGGAGAATTCGTGCTCACGGGCTAATTTTTAAAACTTCCCTAAACTCTTAGCCACATGGGCAAAGCCAGCGAGGAGATTATTGGCAGGTACAACCCTCCGCTTCCTTAATCTGCTTTATTTCAGACTATCCCCAGAGAAGTCCATCTCTCCTGATTTGACAGGAGAGGAGATGGGAAGAGGAAGGTAACGTCTGTGAGTATACTCGAGGTGTACTAATTGTCATTCAACAGTTATGATACAATAACTCTGCAATGGCACTTTGCTCAAGGAGGGAAAAGGAAAACACACCGAGTTCGAAAGTTTAAACGTTAAAGAACGTCTGACTACGCCCAATAGCGATGTTCCTCAAGGAGAGATGATAATGAGATTACATCCGTCACTTGGCATCTTTCTAAGCCAAAGAGTTTAACAAGTGAAGCGAGTTTTTCTTTCAGGTTTACTTTGACAGGATGTAAAGGTTCCAGAAATGAACTTTTAAACATTAATCAGCAAACAACCCGGTTATATAAAGATGTAATGGATCCACAGTCCCTGCCGTGAAACTGCTGGTGCTCCATTTAGTTTATTAAGAGTCAAGACTAAAAAAAATGAAAGTAAAAGTAAAGAGGAGTCTGGATTTTTAAGTATATTTGTTGTTATCTTTGCATTGCCAGGACATTGACATTGGATCCAGTGGATCTTGCAGGTTATTCCTAATGCAAGAAGCAAGATTGTATTGATATATGGCCACAGTCCTCCATAGTCTCACACTGCTGTTTCCTCACTTGCACTATGAAATTATTCACATTATTCACAAACCTGCAAAATACTGAGGCTTTGCTAGATCTTCTGTGATTCACATTTATACCTTATATTTTCATATCTATATCTCTTATTCTTGCAGCTCTCTATTTAATCTTGTTTTTCATTTAATTACACACAGGGGGTCAGGGGTATGTCACGCAGATTTGACAATAAGGTTTCTCATTTTAATTTGAAAGAAGTGACTTCCTGTTCTGCTCAGGATTTTGAGTGGCAGAAGAAGTGTTTCGAAGTGCCAGCACAAAAGCTCTCGCAGTTCAGTTGCATAAAAAACTGATTGGTAGCTCGTTCAAATGGTAAGGCGAGGGAGGATGAAGAAGGGTGGATGCAAACATTTATTGCTGGGAGCAGAGCAAGTGCCTTGAGATTTGCAAGAACGGGTTGAAAGGGTGAGAAAACTTGGAGGCACGCCATGCTTTGGTGCAAAGAAGACACGTTTGGCTTTTCAGCAGATTCGTGTAGCTGGGATTGAGGGTTCTCCGTAATTCAATCATAAGCACTTCTATCAGTAATTTCAGCAAAGAAGCTTCACTTATTTCATTTCTATGGAAGCCGTTACATGCCTACATCATCATTCATTTGGGGCAACATTTGTTATTCATGTGTGTGTGTGTGGTGGTGATGGTGGGGCCGTGCCGTAACATGACTGCTTGCATTCACACCTGTCAAACTCAATATAACCTTATTTAAATGGCCCAAAGACGAGCCGCGAGGCAGTGAATTCTCGGTGCTCTCAAGAACTTGCTGATTTATGCTTTATAAATTCAAGATGAGGTCACATCACCTGCTGAAGCTTTTAAAATTGGCTGTCAGAGTGGAAACAGTGCACTCTAAAAAGAGATAGTGGAATTGGAGACACAAATTGATGAGGGTGAAAATGAAGCCGTACAACCTCTATTTTTCTTATTAAAAGCAACTAAACATCAGGCGATAAAGTAGCCCTCATGCTGTCTCTCGCTTTGTCCCGGCAAGCCGGCTCTTGAGGGAACCGAGACACAATCCAGATGACAAATGAGAGCTTTATGGCTGTTCGCACCGCGGACTCACTGTTCAAGGACACACCGGGAGGATTTTCCAAGGGAATAGGCCTAAATTACTTCAGGTTGTAACTCTTTC
Organism: Apistogramma diplotaenia; assembly: GCA_015052665.1. Classification (NCBI taxonomy): domain Eukaryota; kingdom Metazoa; phylum Chordata; class Actinopteri; order Cichliformes; family Cichlidae; genus Apistogramma; species Apistogramma diplotaenia. The sequence continues at coordinate 50,085 of VOQJ01035873.1, read as the reverse complement.
AAAGTGATGCAGCGCCTTAAAAGAGAAACACGAGGGTATGTTGAGCTCAGGTGACAAAGGGCCTTTTGATATTCAGCACAGACACAGATTAATGCATTAGGATGGAAATCTTGAAGAAGTCACATATCCTGGTCACATCTCTCTGCGCTGTGATGCAGGGCTCTTTCATTATAAAGCTCGGAGCCACTGTACAGGAAGTATAATTGAGTCTGTGCATATTTATCTGAGCAGTGAGAAAAAGGCTTTTAAAAGGCAGATGACAGAAAACGTCCTCGCACAATAAAAAAAAAATCTTTCAGAGAAGCACTTGAGTTTCTTTGCTTGGAGGAAGGAAGTCATGGGAGGATTCTGTGTCAGAATTTGACTAATGAGCATTTATGTTTCATAATGTTGTACTTGTGAATCCAGCAATTCAGTAAATGTACTGTGGGGAAAATAATTATTTGAGCCCCCGAATTTGGATTTAGAGTGCTTCTGTAAAGAGGAGAATACCCAGCCTGACATGTATGCAAGCCTGGTGACCAACTACAAGAAAAGCCTTACCGCTGTGCTTCCCAACAAGGGTTTCACCACCAACTACTAAATCAGTTATTAACGGATTTTTGGTTGATGTCCTGTCTCTCCGCCTTAATATGGAAGCAGTCAAACTCTCAAATTCATGCCAGTTTTAGGATTCTTCAATTATGAACAGGATCTTGAGATACTTCGGTATCGGTGTACGGTTCAGGCATCCGACTAAAATGCCCCCTAGGTGAGGTGTTCTGGGCATGTCTAACGGAGAAAGGACCTGTGGCAGGTCCAGGACATGCAGGAGAGATTATGTTTTTAAGCCTCCGTACCATTCACTCCCCGAAGACCCCGAGGCGGTGGCTGGGGAGACTGCTATCCCCAAGACCCAGGCCCCAGATTAGTGTCAGAAAGTGTCAAGATGAAGTTTAGGAATCTCCAATACAATGAAAAATGCCTGCTGCTTGTGGAGTTTAGAAAAATATTCACCCTTGGATAATCTTACACAATTAGGCATCATCAATTAGTGATGCTCTGTGCCTTATTTTTCAATAAAATGTTGTAATTGCTTTAATTTGCAGAAGCCGCTGTGCTGGTAAAACAGTGATATGGCTTTTATCTACATTTGGCCATGGCGTAAATGTGAAGAATAGAACAACAGCACCAAGCATGAAATTGACAGAAGGGCATATAATAGCTGCTTTAAGAATAACAGTCACTAATAACAACCACACCAACTACTGTATATTTATGGGAATAATTGTCTGAATCATCTCGATACAGTGTCAACACTTTTTCAAAAACTGCAATCTAAAGTGAGCAGTTCTGCTTTGTTTTAATCAGGCCTTGTCACTCAGTAGCTAACATGACGCTAACAGTCAACAAAATAGCACTTAGCTAATATCACTGCTGCTTAGTTTTCTTCTCTTCAGACAGATATTAAAAGAGAAACTTAGCAAGAAACTTTTCCGATTTGAAAGTCAGTAAGGTCTGCTCTGCACTAAATTCCTCCGGTCCTTTCACAGTTGTTTGAAAGTGAATTAACCACAAAGCTTGATTAAAGACAGCTAATGTCAGCTAATCATGGTAATTCATTGCCTTTAGGATTAATGAGCTCATACATGGCTCGCCAGTGAGACATGTATCATCTAGAAAAAGTGCTTTGATTTGAGCCTGCTGACATAAGGGGTTTTTGGGCTCAGAGTTAATAAACAGGAAGATCTTTTTTAATATCTTGTAGATTTTTTTTCTCCCAAGGAAAAGTGCTTCCAGAGCCAGACAAGAGTCAGTCCTGACAGAAACCCACACCACGCTTCACCCGAGGACCTGAGGAATGACACACCTTTCACTGTAGTACAGTATGAAAGGAGGAGTGCTGATGACACAAGAACTTTTCAGTGGAAACGATCCACTAATCAACGATCTCTGTTTACACAGAAACGCAAGACATTGAAAACGATGTAGTTCGCCTTGCCAGACCACACGTTGGTGGTGTGGATAAAGGAGTAACCAAAGTGTGGATGTGCCAGCACCCCCACATTTTCGCACAGTGTTGCAGCTGTGCTCGGTGATCAGCCCCTAGTATTTAAGCTGCCAGCATCAGTCTTGAGCAGCTCTCCTTGGGGTTTTTATTCTTTCATTACTTTGTATCACACATCCAGACATTGCACACACTACTGACTGATATAGTTTTGGTTACATTAGCTCCACTTTTGTCCTTCCCTTGTAATTCCCAGTGTCCTTACAGTTCACACAGTTCAAAATAATTATTTATTTTGGACAGGTCCTGGAGCAGCCCCTCGGTTCATGAAGTTAAGCTCCTCTGCCTTTAAAGAACCTTCCTTATAATCTAAACATTTATTCTGATCAGAGCTTTGAACAGCAGCTAAGCAGAGCTGCTGAGCTCAGGTAGTGTTGATCATACTAGCATAGCCAACTGTCATGTGAGCCAAGAGTAGAAAATAGCATCAGAAATCGAGTACTTAGAACAGTGTGAAAAGCCTGAGCTTTTTGCTTATAGGTGAATAATTATTTTTAATCATATTTGGCCATTATAGCATTTTGAAAACAGAAGTTGCAGATAAGCCTGTTGTCCCATGGTGCAGCCTCCTAACAATGAGGTCAGTATTGCTAATCTACATTGCCCTGAACTAACTCCTCAAATAAAGACAAAGACTAATCTTCCAGACCTTCTGTTTGCTGCTGTCTGCTCATCAGTCTATATTTGCATTTGTGCTTCTAGTTCCCCTTGTTTTTGTCTAATAATAATAACAATAATAATACATTTAATTTATAAAACACTTTACAAAAGTTGGATATAACTCTTTTTCTTTGTTTTACCTTTTTAACCATAACATATTCTATGCAATAAGACGTGGCTCTATAATTTTAGTATACAGTTTCATTTGCTGTAAGAAAATGAGGTAGATCAGTGTCTACTAGAGTGTCTTATTTTGATTTGTAAACTTTGTTCATTTTTTGTGTTAAAGATTGTCATTTATAATAAATTGATAAAAATCAGTGAATATGAAAAACCTGCAGATGTTATATCTACCTGTCAGGATCTGTTTATTGCCGACATTCATCATCAACTTCAAGAACTTTGTAGAAAGGCATTGAACCTTGAAGTTCAGTCCATTTACTTGGATTATTTTACAGCGCAGATCTGCCACATCCAATATGGCGGATTCACTGACATGTCACTTAGTTTCTCACAAGACTGAATGGGTCACTTACAAGCCATTTTGACAAGTGGATCACAAAGGTCATTAACTGAAACAGTGAAATTGAGTTACTTGTAAAATAATAATTGTAGAACAAAAAAATTATAACGTCTTTGCTGAAATAATGCTTCTATGAAATAAATGTGATACCATTGGAAGGCCTACTCATTTCCCCTTAAATGGAGCCACATATGTAAGGAAAAGTGGAGTTGAGCAGCAGAGTCGAGTATGTGGATCACAATGACTCCTATTGTTGTTTATTGGATGATTGAAGTCTGAAGAAACAAGACATGTTGGCAGTTTACTCATTTAACAAACAGGGTCCTCTGCAGCATGTGGAAGAACCACACGCAGCCACAGGAGCCTGGCACCTCCTCCTCATGCTGGTCACCAGCTTGGTCACACACTGTTGTGGGATGTTCTTCAACCAGCATTTGTCACGAGTCAGCCAATTTGGTTGTGCTGGTCACTCTGGCACAAGCAGCACATCCAAGCTGAGCCCACAAGTGTTCAGTGGGGTTGCGGTCAGGACTGCAAGCTGGCCGTTCCATCTTCTCCACTCTAGAGTTCAGTCCTAGTCTGTGGAGATGTGGGATTGCCACTGATTGCAGAATCAATATCTTGATATATCTTCCCTCTAAGCTGCCTTATTTTTTTATGCTAAGTTTAGTTACTGTATTTTCTCAGTATTTTGTTTATGATGGAGGCAATTGATTTCCCACAGATGGCTTTGCTGCCTTGCAACTTCTTATATTTTTTCTTAGTAATTTTATCAGTGAAAATAATTATAGTGTATCATGCTGTATGCATAGTTATTTGCTGCTTATCTGTCTCTGTATCTGCCATGCCACCCTGATGAAGATGGCAAGAAAGACATTCTCAATGCTTTAATTAGTTGACAATGTGTTAAAAACTAAGGCCTAAATATGAAATATTAGCAGGTCGTTGAGGTTAGCATTTAGCCCAGATAACAACTGATTATGTACCCTTTGGGCTTTTATAGCTTGTAATACATAAATTCATTAGCTAGGCAGATGCTTCAGTTTTACTCCAAGTTCCACTGGCTTGAGCTTCTTTAGTCATTTTCTTCAGTGTCATTACTGAAGCGTGTTCCACCAGCGGCTCGCCTCTATTATCAGTTGCCTTTTTCCTCAAGTTAGCAAACCAGTTAACTCAATGGCTTTCAAAAACTGCTGAGGGGTTGCTTAATGTAAGAGACACAGCTGCAGGTGATTCAAATCAGACGCCTTGGGAAACACAAAAGGATATTTCCACACAAGTATTTCAATTTACATTACTGTCTTATACATTTCGATCATGTTCCTATCAGCTCGCAAGAAGTGGTTTAGTGTTTTGCTCAAGAACACTTTACATCCAGACATTGTTGGGGGATTTGACATGTGACTTTCCAATTATGATGCTATCTCGTGTAGCACTAAGCCATGCTGCTAAGCACATACTTTGGCCACATATCAGCAGTGCATATGTTACCGTTTCCCTTAAAGCCCATATAGATTATTACCATTTGCAGAAAGCACCATGCATAACTGAGCAGAGCCTAAGGATAAAATTCTCTGCCAATAATTGAGTGCATGGCAGGGTAAATGTCAAACTATTTGCAAGCCATTCGTGAGCTGTGGTATTCTTCTCTATTAGCCTAATATGCCAGAGTTACTCCTCTTGGCTTTGTGCAAATTCATATTGGATTTTTATTAAAACTCAAACCAACAGTAATAGATGTGCCTCTGGGGTGGCTTTAAAAATCAATTTGCTAAACAGCACAAAATTACCCCCATAAGCGTCTCCTTGGACCGCATTACCCGTTGAAGGTGATTCTCACTCCAATGTGAGTAAACTTTGCCTCATTGACCAAGAGATTCCCTCACTTTTGACTCCACAGCCATGTGTTCCCTCATTACTGTAACAACCCAAACAGACAAACGGGATCCTGAGCACACTGCTGACAGGAAACTCGGAATGCAGATCCTGCCTGTCAAATGGCCCTCCGGCGATTCCTGCTGCTAATGAAGTGAAATATTCTGGCATCTGAATCTGAAATAGAGCTGTATATTTGGACACATGAATATGAATACAATCAGCTAGACTTGGCTCATTAATGAAGCAGGGAGAGCAACCAGCAGACAGGATTAATTAATTACAGAGTGACATTTATGGATAATAACCTTCTGGTGGATATCACGGCTAATGAATATGCATAAGACTATCAAAGGGGAAGCATCCAGCAAAGATGAAATATCTATATTCAGATCCATGATCTGCTTGGTGCCTCGTTGTCTGAATCAGCAGCATATCGTGATGTCAGAGCATGTGGTGATTTCTCACAACTAGCCAGTAGGACTGAGTCGTACACTTTTACAGCAGTGACTTTGGGGTTAAGGAAATTCAGGAAAAATTGATGGTGAAATTCCACAGCACAGCGGTAGAGTTGAGTTTTTTTGCAAAGCATATAGTTTGTCTTGAATATAGTGCTGTCAGTGCGGAAACAGCACATTGTAAACAAAACAGCAGCTGAAGCAGTGGATATGTTTTCGAGTGTACAGTGGATCAGGTATTATATTATGCATTCAGTAATGCCAGTGCAGACCAATGCACCGAGGGACTGGTGTAGTTAATTTTGATTTTATTGTATTTTCGGCTTAGTAGAAATCCTTATAAATTGATACACTGTGGTTTGGTGATATGGAGATAATTTGCATTGCAAGCATAGCTAGCAGTCAATGTCTGTTTGTTGAGCAGTATTGGATAATGAGGGTTCCTGTGTTGGTGTAATGAAATTCCTGGTTGAATCATTTGTGTACTTAACCACTTATTCTGTGCATGTCCTAGAAGAGGGATTCACTGTCATCGGTCTTTGTTGCTAGTTGTTGTTTGTGATAAGCCTTTTGAACAGCAGCAAAAGAAATAATGAAATTTACTGTGATTGATTTAATGTGATCACAATTTTTTACAGTGTGACTGTAATGGGGTGAACCTGAAGTCGAGGTCCACTGTGCTTGACCAAATCAAGCACCAGTTCAACCTTTGGCCCCGCAAAAAGGCAGGACCAGTGGTTGGAACCGTTGGGCTCAGCTGTTATCAGAGGTGCTGCCACAACAGATTTATAGATTGTTCAGAGATGCACCTCTGTCACGGTTTGACACCCAAGAAAATTGCCACTAATTTCATTTGGACAAAGGTGCTTTAATTTGGCTTTCACCCTTTTTTAAATTTAAGCTGCTTCTCAAACAGCACCAAGCCATATAACCAAATCATAACTGATTAATAGACGATATTGGCTGATATTGGCTGATACTGGCCTCCCGATCTACTTTTAAATACCCTGGGAACCACAAGTGACCAGCAGTCTGTGGCCGGCAACGGAGGAGAAAAAACTCTGGGGGCTAACATCGCAAAAGAAATTTCTCGAGTGGCTTGGCTGGAGGCCAACATCGGCAACCGATACTGGACCCCTCTTGGAAACTTGTAGCTTCATTGGCAGCTGGAGGAGAACAAAGTAGAGCTAAAAGAGGACTGAACATAGGACTCACCTTCAATTTAATGAATTAAAGAATTATTAATAGATGAGACAAGTCTATCAGCTATACCCCAGAAGGCGGTCAACTGCTTTAAAATAGCCAAACCAGAATGAGGAAGTCATGTGGTGCTGAAATGAGCATCTTCCCATTCATTTCTATAAAGGTCTGGTCCTGCTTAACGAGATGGCCCGAGGGTGCGTAAAAGTTTACCCCGTCATCTTCGTAGCTTGTGTTTGCCACAAACCTGGTAAGTAACTCTAACCAAGATGCCTTTATATATACTTACTGTAAAACAGTCATTTAAACAATTAAAACAATTGCTATTATACAATATATAAAGTAAATGTAAGCACTGAGACTGAATTAATTTCTAAAGGATTTGCTTTCAAGCACTTTCTGAATGTCACTCGAGTAAAGGGAGTGATTACAGGTCTCTGCTATAGTCAGTCTTCCTTCTTGCTGCTAGGCAACAATGAAAATGTTTAATGGTGGATGGAGCTACGGGTGCACAATGGTAGAAAAACCATGCTCGACTTTTATTAACTTTAAAGCAATGGTTTAATCAGCTGAACGGCATTAAAAGGTGGAGTTCAATATATGAACCGGAGAGCAGCACTTCCACTAATGCATTTCTGCCACTGTACAGGACATAATTAAGCATCACACAGAGGCAACACCTTGTCAGTGCAGCAGATGGTAGATAAGAGCATGAAAATTGTCGTTAGGAACAAGGGGCTACTGTTGTTTTCATTACATGTATATGTAAGAAGCTTGGTCTTAAGTGAATTTCCTGGCTAAACATGAACGCGTTACTCTGCTAGGTCAAACTAATTAAGTGGGTGTAATCAATTGGATTTTATAATATGACTGTATTAACATATAGTCAACCCATACAAGACAGCGTAGGGGAATAATCAGCGTCCCGAAGGTCAAGTTAATTATTGTAAGAGGGATCTTTTGCCATAATATCCAGACTGAAGCTGACGGGAGGCTAAATTTAAAACTCAAGTAAAGGGACAGAATGGTTTCAGTGTCCACAGCAATGACCTTCTGAAAATGATGATTGATACTCCTCCCCTTATCTCATTGCCTCCTTCCTCTGCTGTATCAATCACTTGCAAGAAATATGAAATAATGTTCATTGTTCTTTCTGTTGGTTAGAGGTTAAATAGAGGAATATGCATCACACTGAACAAAACGTACATTATAAGCCAAACAGGGATTACTACATCAGATTTTTAAAAATTAAAGTACAGGAAGTGTTTGTACCGGCGGACAGTGGCGCATCCGCTCACTGTGTGGAGTTTGTACCCTTTGACAGCCGGGCCAGACTCCATCCCCCCCCCACCCCCCGACCCTGATTTTAATAAGCAGTTCAGAAAAATAAATGGGCGCATGTAACACCTGCCTACTCTATATATTAAGTGACAGAACTTTCCTCGTGCCTTTAGATGAGCTTCAGTCCTCCTCGGCTGTGAGCAGTGGGAGATTTGCTGATCTGATCAAAGGAAGATGCATCCAGTTCTTTGAGAGATGAAGGATTTTAAAATGTGCTCTACACCTTGTTCTCCTCTGAAGGCTCGGTGATATTTTAATGCGAGGATCAGGAAACCGTGGACAGCTTTTCACTTTATCCTGCTGAGAAATGACTCATGTAGCAGCTTCTTTGTCTTCACACGACTGTCAGCGTGACACTCACTGGCATTCTTGTCCAGGCTGGTGAAGACAGCATGTAAATGTGCAGGTAGCTAACTGATGTTATTGAGACTTCAGTTTGCACTGAAACGCGGATGAATGCTACTTTGTGGATAACTAAGAAAGTCTGCATATGTAATGTTCTGTTTCTCTTCTCCTTCCTCTCACCCCCAGCAGCAGATGGCTGCCCCAACCCCCACCCCCACCCCCCGAGCCTGATTCAGCTGGAGGTGTGTGGCAGCAAAGTGTTGACTCACTTTTTAGTATTGGGTAACGATTACTTCAGGACTTCCCCTGAATCAGAGTTCTTGACATATAGGATTCACCAGTTCAGTGTCGCGCTTCGACCGCCGTCTGCTGCTCTCGTGGTCCCTGTCGTATTGTTCAGTTTTTATTTGTTTATTGAATTATTTTCTTGCCGTTCCTCCCGTGTTCCCATCTCTGTCATCGTGTTTAGCGTTAGTCGTCTTATTTCAAGGTTGCATCTTTGCGCCGGTCTGTTTTTACTAACGATTTATCTCTCAAGTGTCTTCTTGTGGCTTTGCTATCTGCTTTTCTTCCTCTCCCTGCTTTGTAAATGCTCGTCCTGCTATCATTAATTTCTAACATATGTGGCTGTTGCTCCTGTTAGATGTTGTCCAGGTCTTCTAGAAGTCAATTTTAAATTAAAGTGCACATGTACAGTAGGAAAAAAGTGGCTGTCGCTGTCTGCAGCTGTGAGGCTGAGGCTACAATGCAGCTGCTAGCACCTACTCTGTTATAATGTTAGATTAATCTGACCTTTATTTATTTAATTGGCAATATGTGAGGATATGAGCATCATGGTTATCTGTCACTCTCACGTGTGATGCGCCGACAAACTCTCCAGAGTGTCTAGAATTAAAATTGAGGGGAGATGCGTCTTTGTTGTCGGTCTGCTACAGCCTGCACCGCGACTGTCGTGGCAAAAGGAAACGATGCCGTCTTTCAGTTCCCGGGTTTTATAGATGCGGACATGAAGACAAATCATCTGGTCCTTTTCAGGTTCTAACATGATTTAAATACAACCTCAGATTAAAAACAACACGCGTCAGTGTTTATTTAACCAGAAAACTAAGCCAGAATACAGAAGCAGGGTGTGAAAAACTAACAGGTTGTAGAGCTGCAATAACTTGCAATAATCACTGTAATGGATCAGGGTGAAGGAATTTTAGCCCACTCTTGTTTACAGCGAAGTTTGTGAAGCATCCACTTATGCACGGCTCTCTTAATATTTCAGGTCTGCAGTTCTGTTCTGTTGTTTGCTTTCATTGTCCTGCTGTTTCACACAACTTGTGCGAGCTTTTTCTATCAGACAGATGACATTTGATTCTAAAATACTCTGGCACAGAGAGGAGTTCATGGCTGACTCATGACTGCAAACTGCCCAGGCCTTGTTGGCTGCACCCTTACACCCGCTGGTATGAGGTGTTATGGTCAAACATCTCCACTTTGGTCTTGTCTGTCCCGAGGACGTTGTTCTTTTTAGAGAGGCTTTCTCCTGGCGACCCTTCCAAACCAGCCATACTTGTTCAGTATGCTAACTGAGGCCTGTAGACTCTGATGTGAGCATCGCATGCGCTGAGCTTTGGGTGAATTTGCTGTCGCGTCCACTCCCAGGAAGGTAAATAATGACATGGTGTAATGTGTGTGTTGTTCATCTGAGGCCATATTGGCTGGTAAAGATCAGATGATATTTTTTTTGTCCTGATATGTAAAGTTTTCAAATTAAGTGGGAGTGCTTTGAGCTTTGGATAAAATATATGTAAAGCTGTGTAAATAGTGCACTAATAAGGCCCCTCTATCTCTGTTTAATTTGTTACCTGTGTTATACCTCAGGCTCACTATCATAAAGGCCAATTCTTCAGTAATTACACAGTAATAAACGCAGTCACTTTCAGTTTAATTTCAGGAATCTATTCTTATAATAACCAACACTTAAAGTGCATCATTATATATTGTCAGATTTTTTGTTTAGTAAAATATTGTAACCAGACTGTGGCACTAAATTCCTGATGAGTCGATGAGACTTAAATTGGACCAAGTGTTACATTTTGTCATTGTTAACATATCATAACTCCCCCAAACACCAACTATTTCACTTTGTCTTTTTTTTTTCAGTTTCCTTCTTTGTGTTGCTAATTCATGCTGTTACCGGCTCACAAGCACCAAGAAACATGCTGATCTTCCGCACCTTCTGATCATGGAAAAACTGATTATATTTGCATCCTTTTTTTTTTTTTGAAAGCATCATCACGCCGAGCGAGGGCAGATTTTCACGCATCATTGTGCAGATGATACTCGGCCTGTTTTTTGACTTGTTATTGCTATCGATTCAGTCGCATTAACCCATCAACACAGCAATTTGGCCTCAAATATGATCTAATTATACACTGCACATCTGAGCAGCAACCTTGCCCATGTGACATTTATTGCGTGTCATTAACATATCTGTTCAATTTGTGGTCTGTCAGTCAGGGCGCTGACTCATTTCATTCTGCAGTGCACACTGGTGTCACTGTCTGTCCCCGGAGTCCTCGCCTACAGCCAACCTATCTGTGTGGCAAGAAGGATGAAGCCCGTCACCTTTTAGTATGCGGCAAAGGTGAAATGACATTTGAGTACTGTGCCAAATGTGAGTGCAGTCTCCACTCATGCGCTGCTGTCAGGAGTGATCACTGTTATTTCAGCTGCCTGTCCAAAGAGGGTTCTGATGGCTTACCCATTTTGCTGCGTTAAGGTAGTCAAGATAGGAGCCCTGCATTTGGCCTCGCTCGGCAAATCTGATTAGAGGGGCTGTAATAGCAGGTTGTGTCAGAGAAAGCACTATAGTGTATGAGGAGAGGACAAAGCAAACACACCAGCCATCTCTTTGCCCGTCTCTTCCCTTGCTCTCACTTCAAAACAACAGCAAAGTGTATTATGGAGTATCATGCTGTCACCTTGGGATGTGATGGGAAATAGAATGGACTACTCAATAGACCGCTAAATTAACTTACTTTAATTTCGGAGACCGTGGAGCCCACAAAGCCGGAACAATACACACACACACACAAATATATATACATATATATGCGCACATCCATTACTTTATATTTTATATGGATCCTGAATCAAAACGAGATGTCCACCCTCTGAAAAGGTGACGGATGCACTACATAAACAGAAATAGCTTTATGTCTCTAAATTCCTATGAATCATTCAGGTGCAGCCGGCTCAGTCTCCACTGTTTCTGTTTTTAAAGCCGAGCCATCTATCTCCAAAGATAGTTAAATATCTGCCACCGATATGACGTCAAATCAAGGAATAAAAGGTTGCACTTGCAATCATTCTTTGTTATAATCTAATGGCTGTTGTAATATTATTATTAATATCCACTTGGGTGCAAATTTTTACTGGAGCTGCTTTGCAAAAATAATCCTTGTGCACCTTGTGCCGCCCCACAGGGATTACATGTACATACCCTGACCTAATTATTGGAAACTGGCAATGTTTAATACGAGCGCCCGCCAGTTTAACAGAAAATAAGTAAGAGCATGTCCCTTTATGATCCCCTGTGAAGTCTACTGCGCCTACCGGGTCGAATGCTGTAAGTGTTTGAAACAATGCACTGTCCCCATTAAAAAGCAAAGCAACCTGACACAAATGTGCTGACGAGAATTAAAGATTTAGAGCTAAATGTGCTTTCCAGTGCTGCAGGCTGGAAAGCACTAATGCATGTGAAACATCTGTCGTCTCTTTCACACTTTATTTCCGAGAGACTCCTGAGCTAATAGTGCCAGTGGTATTTCTAATACATCTTTAACACCACAGAGAATTCAATAGAAATAATGGCTGATGAGTCACTGACTGATAATATTCTTTAAAGCCAAGTACAGATATTTGCGGCAGCAGTAGCTCTTTCATAATGCCGGTGATTAAATCCACCTTGTTAACTTTACACTTTAGGCTCTTGATACTCCTTACCGAACCTATATAAGCCCCCGCTTCTTGGAAATGTAAAGCTATATTCTCACAGCAAGAGAGCAGTCTGGGCTACAGCTCCATTTGCCATTCAGATCATTTTTGGATGTGCATGCAACAAAATCTGCTACAGAACATATTGCTGCAAGAAAGGGTTTGTAAAGGATTTAAACATGTCCCAAAATCTTCATATATTTGAACAAAATGTTCGTTTATTTGTCAAAATCTTTGAATTCAGGTGTTTTCAGTCCCACTCTCGCAGTTGTATGAAATGAGGCACCGAAGCCTCGCAGTCTGCCTTTACAAGCATTTGTGAAAGAATGGGCCATTAATACTATTGTACTCATAAATATACATTGATTTGTGTGTAATTACAGCTTCCATCAAACTGATGCATTTTCATAAACATATGATTAATCCATTAAAAATAAATAGCAGCAGTTGCTGGTTTGTGAAAGCCACCATGTTACTCTTATTTGTCGTTTATTGGATTGGATCATTGAGGTCTGAAGATGGAAAAAAACACACTGGCAGTTTATTCATTTAACACACAGGGGTCTCAGTAGCAGCAGGAGGGTTCAGATGACATCTAATACAGGTCAGTTCAGCACCAGGATAAATCCTACACAGGGTTAGCTGAGTGTAATGCAGGCTTTAAACTGAATAAGACAATGTTGTAGACATAAGGATGTAGTATGGATACGTTGTAGAGATTCTGACCACACCTTCTCCGTGAGTGGAATTTGAAGGTCCTCCTCCCAGGCCGACTTGGTTTTATTAAGGGTTGCCAGAGAGCTGTTTTGAATAATTTTATAAATCTTAGCGACATTACCCTTTGACTCTGGTTCCCAAGCTAAAATGGTATCCATGATGTTTTCCTCTGGTGTAGTGGGAAAGGAGTAGTGTGCTTAAGTTGTTCTACGTATGTCTATATCTGTTCTTCTTCTTCTGTACAGTTGTTTCATTTTTTAAATTTTATATTTTTATTTTATTTATTTATATTTTTTTCTAGATTGTTTATAATCGTATTTAGTTGCACTTATAGCTTCGTTTCTTTAGCAATAACTTGGGTAGGAGAGTAACGCAATTTCAATTCTATGTATGTCTTGCAGAATTGACAATAAAAACTACTTGACTTGACTTGCCTTAAGCAAAACTACGGAGCTGGAGATAAAAAAAAATGTGACCTTGGTAAATTCTTACTCTGGTGAAGCGTTTCAAATGAGGCAAAGGTGCCATTTATGAATAGATTGTTAAAAAGGACTAAGCCACTATTATGCCACACAGGCAATTATGCAAAATTGGCTGCCCAGTAAGAATACAAAAAATTAGGCAACCCCAGTCCACCCTTCTTTCTGGGCATCTCTAAAATAGATCACTTCGTTTGAAGATGGGATTTATTCCAAATAATGGTAGAAATATGGCAGTCGAGATCTCTAAACATAGATTTGGGTAGAAAGAAAGGAATCATCTGAAACAAATATAATAAATGCGGGAGCACTGTCATTTAATTATGTTAACCCTTCCTGCAACAGAGATTGGCAGGGATGACCATTTTATTAAATCTAACTTGGTGTTATCTACCAACCTTTTAAAGGTCAAAATGCCCCCCATGAGGAAGCACTCGGCAACAGAGGGAAGGAAAAACTCAAGGTCGATGCCACCTAGGGCGTTCAAATTCACAATGTTTTTAGCGCACTGCATGTGCTAAAACTCTCAGACAAGTTTGAAATCTCGGTGACCCTGACCTCAGGGTCACGGTTCAGAGGTCAGGTTATCTGAAAATTGTATCTGTCGTAACCCCGTCTCATCAACGTGAGCATGGTGTACTTTAAATAGACTTGAGTGTAAAAATGGCCTGTGGATAAGAAAAAGTAGACTTTCTAATAAAAGAAAAAAAACAGGAGCTTTTGGTGTCTTGTGTAATGCCGCTGCCATGTGGAGCTTTGCATTTGTTCTTGGTTTTTTTTTTTTTTTTTTTTTTTTGTTTGGGGGACAGTTTCTTCTTTTTTTTTTTTTCTT
>VOQJ01035873.1:4957-18525 GCA_015052665.1 Apistogramma diplotaenia | reverse complement strand
AACAAGGGCTAGGTTTTTTAGAAAAAAAAAAAAAAAAAAGACATATTTTGTACAGTTTTGCAGTAAGTGCAGTGCGTTCCAGTACACATGCTCCATCCATTATTGCCGAATGGTTAGAATCAGTTTGCAAATGAGCCAATTAAGTAACATGAAATGCACTATGCTGCTGTACAGACAAATCCATTGAAAGCCATCGCCATCACAGTCTATTCACTTCTCATTACAGCTCAGTGGGGATTTTTGTGGTTTGAAAAATGTTGTCCTTTTTTTTGCAGTGCAGAGAAACCACTGTGTATCTTCGCTCACGTCTGAGCTAAGCTAAGCTTCCTTTTCCTCTGAGCAAGTCAAAGCTTTTTCTCCCTCTCCCTCTCTCTTTTTGCCTTGGTGGTGATCTGCAGAGCTAGTAAGGCCCAAGTCAGGGCTTAGCCTTTTTGTGTTCCATTACAGAAAATGGGCGATCCTATTACATCGCTGGTAATCTCAACAGGGCCAGACAGGGCATAGGGGATATCCCATCCACCCCTTCATCTCCTTGGGCCACTGCACACAAGCATTGCCCAGTGACCTTCTGGAGTTCATTTCACAACAGCCGAGCTGCTGTGGTGCACTGCACAAGAAACACATTCAAAGTTGATGCAGTGCGTTCCCCATAAAAAGACCATTTAGCTGTTAAATGTCACAAACACACTACCTTTTCTAAGTGATGTGTTTAGATTTTTAGCTACTTCAGTTTCCCTCTGATCTCACCGGCGTTTCTCACTGTTGTGTCGAGGGACTTCGAAATAACAACCATCAGCTATGAGCTGTCCTCACACTGAAGCACAATTACACTTTTATCAGGACTAGAATCTTATCATTCTGTTTTGATACATTTTAAAACACGATGTGAAATTATAGTGACTGTGAAACAAAAATCTGAAAATGAATTTTGTGTCTTGTCTGACTGCCGTGATCGTCACTTTGGAAAAGGCCGCACTAGAGAAAAGCCCAAGAATGGATTTGTTTTTCCCAGGACTCATCTTACGACTCCTCAAGCAGTGTCCAATCAGATAGTACTTTGAGCCACAGTATGTTTTTCTCACTTATATCAAATAAAACTGATAAGCACCCAGCTGTTACTACTGATAATCTGACGTGACCATATTTGGATGAGAGTGCACAGAGGTAAGTTTTCAGCTAATACTAGCAAGTCTGGTTAACGAGCTCGGGTCTGCAGGAAAGACTCCTGAACCTGAACATGTTAGAACAATTAGTGGTTCTCGCAGACTGGAAACTACCACTGAACTCCACTGCAAAGAAGACATTTCAAATGGCCCAACGTGTTAAATCAGTTTGATAATGCCACCGACTTTATTAACTGCTCATTAGCGCAAAAGCCTAATCAACCAATCACACGGCAGAAACTCGATGCATTTAGCCACGTACGCATGGTTGAGACAAAACAAGCATCAGAATGGGGAAGAAAGGTGAGCTATGTGATTTTGAATGTGGCCTGGTTGTTGTAGCCAGACTGGTTGGTCTGAGTATTTCAGTAATTGCTGATCTACTGGGATTTTCCCACACAACCATCTCTGGGGTTTACAGAGAAGAGTCTTAAAAAGAGAAAAAATTCCACTCAGTGCCACTGAGACTGCAAATTACACGGCCTCACTAAAACTTAATGGTAGAAGATTACAAAAATACTGTCTTATATAATGAATCTTGATTTCTGCAGTGATGTTCAGATGGTTGGCCATAAACAACATGGCCAACCATCTTGCCTTGTATCAGCGGTTCAGAGTGGTGTGATTGTGTGGAGTATATTTTCTTGGCACACTTTACTACCAACAGGCTCACTTAATGGCCACAGCACAGCAGACTATTGCTGCTGACTATGTCCATCCATATATGACTAAAGTGTAGCATGTTATGATGGCTGCTTCCAGCGTGTCAATATGGACCAAAACTAGGGCTGCGAATCTTTGGGAATCCCACGATTCGATTCAGAATCAATTCTCGGGGTCACGATTAGATTTTTTTTCCTATTCTTTCAAATTCAAACGATTCTCAATTCAAAGACCACGGAGGCAGTTGGTTTTCTTTATCTTCATCCTCCATACTTTGCGGCGCAACAATACCGTGACGCGACACTGCACACACCTCTGTAGCCTACTAGGCTTGAATGCCTGTGCATACAGTAGCCCGCGCTGCTTCCTTGTTTTGCCTAGCACTACGGTGGCTGAGAAGGCACACCCGCAATCGCAAAAAACTTTTTTTTTTGGAACATGAGAATCTATTCCAAATCGTTCAATGTTAGAAACGATTCGAGCTCGAATTGATTTTTTTCCTGCACCTGTAACCAAAACCTCTGAGGAATGTTTGCAGCACATTGTTGAGTCTGTGTCATGAAGAATTAAAGCAGTTCGGAAGGCAAAAGAGGGTCAAACCCAGTCAAAGAGGGCATTATACTGTAAGCATATTATGGCGTTCATACTGTAATAGGGTATGGAGAAATTTTAATGCGCTCCCTAAGAACTTTAAATACAAATGCATTCCTTCAACTACCAAACACAACACACTGTTTAATTCCTCCTGTTCATAGTGTTTATCTTCAAAGCTGAGAATGGTGTACGCTATTTCACATAAAGCAGCACCAAGTGATTCAGTGAGTCCTCCTCTTTGCAGTGGCAGATGGCATTATAATTATGGGAAAACCAAATGTGGCCTCAGTCACATAAATTTCAGCAGCTTCAGAACACAAGCCAGGTTATGAGATTTTAGTGACGATGAAATTAATTTTGCTTGGAGTTTTAATTAATAATTTGTCACTTTGTGTGTGTGTGTGTGTGTGTGTGTGTGTGGGTGCGCGTATGCGGGTGGCTTTTAACCTGTGATTTCAATGCAGTACAAGGGAAAATCATTTTGTAATCCCATGCTTTAGTGTGTTTTTGCAATTTGCTTTGATCCAATTTGGGTGCGCTTGGTTTTTGAGAAACCATCCTCATATGCTGCAAAGAAAAAGGCTTATAACAATCTTTAATCAAAGATAATGGCTCTGAATGTCACTCGTGGGGAACTCAGTTTTGTTTATTCAGTTTCCAACTCCTCGGGCACCTATAAATTATAGATAGAAGGTGCTTTAACATTGTGATTTCATTATTTGTATTTATGTAATCGCAGCAAAATGCTATAATCCTTAAGCTGCTTCTAAGAAATAAATGAAGGTGTTTATTTTAGTGAGCTCTTCATCTTGCCTTTTCTTATTACTTTTGCGTTAGCAATTCCTTATCGGCCTATCAGTCTGGCAGGCTCGACGCATTCAGTTAGATTTCTTGTGTAATTATTATCACATCCCGTCCAACAAGCTCTCTGAGACACACACAGGGGCTGGATTGTTGTGATAGCAGTCACCCTTGCCTGTCACCCCCACCCGCCTCGCTCTGTGATTATTGGGTGAGTTTGTATTTTCATGGCAACGTCGAATGGCCCCATATCAAAATAGAAAATCAGCAGCCAGTCACCGACTGCAGATTTAAACCTGCAGCAAAGAAATAAGGAGTCATGTGCAGCAGGAAAAGTGTCACTGACATATGCAAACATTTACTGCTCAAACTACCAGAACAGAAAGTGTTGCTAGTCATGCCTCGTAATCTCTGATGTCACGCCAGCGCGCGGCACAACTCCACAGGGAATCAATTAGAATCACTGGGGGAGAAGACTCTGATGCTAAGTAGGATGACGGGGGGGAGGTGGATGCAAGAGCATTTCCTTGCCGTGGTGTTAATACAGAATCAAAGGCTGCAGCTACGTGAGCCACCGGATTCCTCCGACCGGGGGAGTGGCTCAGAGAGACGTTTGCCAGTATGTTTTGTTTTTGGTGAGGACAGTGGGTGTTTGCAAGTGTTAATCATGCAATCAAAGAACATAGGTACGATGTCAACAATTCTTTAAACTGACTTCCACATTGCATATGCTAATTTCTGCAAAATTACATTGAGGTGCCTGCCAATCTAAACCATGTTGCCTTTGTGCCTCGCCTGTCATTTAAATCAAATCTGAAAGAAAAAAAAAACGAATTTGTGCTTCGAGTGTTGCCTATAACCCGGGTCTGCATTGGGAATGAATGCAAGTCTCTAACAACGCACAGTGTGGAATTGATAGCAACTCAAAACCTAACTGGCACCCAATGGTTTGGCCTCCCTCATGTAAGTCATATTATTAGCCAGTTCAGTGGACTGGTTAATGATATAGAGGTCTATTACACTCATGTCTGTAAACAGAGGCACATGTTGCTGGTGCCAGAAATCTGTCCATCACAAGTTTGCCTTTATAACTGTTGTCTCCTGAAATAACTGTGAGCTTGTTTCCAAGAAGAAAGGAAAATAATAGAAGGTACTTGGATCAGCACAGCAATGACAGAGCCAAGCCAAAAGGTGTAGTCGTTGATTTACTGGTCTGTTTGTGTCCATTACCTGAAGCTCAGTGGGTCGAGGCTGTGAGAAAAAGATTAGACAATTAGATGAAATAAGTTTCCTCTGAGGAGTGTGTGGGTTCAACCTTACAGATAGCTTCAGGAGCTCAGTCATATGTGAGGGATTCAGAGTTGAGCCTGTGGTCTTTGGCATCCAAAGGTGTCAGTTGACGTGGTCCAGGCATCTGTCTAGGATGCCCTCAGGACAGGTGAGGTGTTTCAGGCATGTCCTATCAGGAGAGGACCTGGGGGCAGACCAGGTGAGATTATGTCTCCTGGATGGCTTATAAACTTAGCATCCCTCAGGAGGGGCTAGAGGAGGTGGCTGGGCACAGGGAGGTCTTGGCATCTCTGCTTGGAGTACAGCACTCCAACTTGGATAAGCAGTAGGGGATGGATGAATGGATATTTGAAGAATTTGCTTCAGGGCGATCTGAAACAAGTGCTTCACTTTTGCTTTGCTTGTTTGTAATTTGTGCAGCATTCAAAACTTTGTTCTGTCTAATTAAAATTATTAAAGTGACCAAAAACTAAATTAAAAACTAAAACCAGACATGAAAACCAAATTTTAATTAACTAAAATTAATTAAAATAAAAATAAAGATTTGACTTTAGAAAGAAGCTAAATCTACCTGAAATGATGTACAATTTGGTCCATTTGTCACTACAATAATTATTCTAATGAGAAAGTTTTTATTGGGACTGGGATGTCGATATGATTGTGAGTCAACTGCCTCCACAAAGTGGTGCTTGTATTGTAATATCTATTCTGAATTTCTTAAATATTAAATAAATTTAAATCTATACAACTCTTAGTTAACAATCATCCTGTTTGATGCATACTGCAAGCCTGGAAATCAAATCATCAAAATTTAAAAAATCTTAACCTGGCTATGAAATATTTGCCTGAAAAACTTCCATGGGAAAAGATCCACCTCTTAATTGGAATTCAACAGTCATTTCGATAAGGAGCATTAATTAGGAGGGATTGAACATGATTTATTGATATATAGAATTCACTTAAGCTATTTGACCATTCTGCAATGATGGCCCATCAAGGCAGACTACAATCCCAGCAGTGACATGACTTAGAGCAGAACCCCCCCAGAGTCTAGACACTGGCAATGAAGACAAAGATAGAGAGGCTTGGATGGAGCACTGAGTGGGGCTACAGGAGGTGGATGGGCAGAGGGAAGTTGGGGCATCTCAGCTTGGAGTGCAGCACTCCAACTTGGATAAGCAGTAGGGGATGGATATTTGGATTTTTGAAGAATTTCCCATCAGGAGGATCTGAAACAAGTGCTTCACTTTTGCCTTGCTTGTTCGTAATTTGTGCAGCATTCAAAACTGTGTTCTCTCTAATTAAAATTATTAAAGTGACCAAAAAACTAAATTAAAAACTAAAACCAGACATGTAAATAACATTTTGATTAACTGAAAGTAATTAAAATTAAAATTTGATTTGAGACAGAAGCTAAATCTACCTGAAGTGATGAAAAGTGACTCAACAATTTGGCCAAATGAGAAAATGTTTATTGGGCCTTGGAATGTCGATATGATTGTGAGTCAAATCCCTCCAGTGTTGTTTGTATTGTAATGTCCATCCATCCATCCATTTAAGAAAAGAAACCCCAGTCCTCCCTATCCCCAGCCTCCTCCTCCAGCTTATCCAGGTGACCATCGAGGCATTCCCAGGACAGATGAGAGAAATAATTTCTCCATCAATTCCTCCAGGTAGGACATGGCCCAGAACACCACACCCAAGAGGTGCACAGGAAGCATCTTAATCAGATGCCTGAACCACCTCAACTGGCTCCTTTCGATGTGGAAGTCTACTGGCTCTACTCCGAGCCCCTCCCAGATAGCTGCACTCCTCACCCTATCTCCCGTTCTCCCACACTTTATTATATTTTTCAATATTTTCCACACTAACTGGAGTTCATTCTTAAGCTGCCTTGTCACTCTGGGCTCTGGCTAGCTGCTATGCGTGTTTGGATGTGCGCACGGTCAACTTGGGCGAGAGCGATAAACAGGAAATGGGGGCTTGGAAGGGACAAACTATCTACCACTCGTCTTTTACTTTATCATGGGGAGCTGAGAGATAATCAGGGAGTTTCACTCGAAAAGAAATTTGCGAGATTTGCAAGCGACTTTAGAAAAAACAAGCCTAGAGTCACTTATAATAACTGGACTTGGCAACACTGCTGCTGTCTAGCCTCCTGCCAACAGTGTAAACGGCCGTTAAATAACATTTCTGCATGGCATAAAATGTCGTTCTTCTCAACAATCAACAATTTGGTGCGTTACCGCCACCGCCGGTCCAAAGTGACTGATGGGCTGGTTCTGGCCCGTGGGCCACCAGTTGAATTTCTGCAGCATTCAAAACTGTGTTCTCTCTAATTTAAATTATTTATTAGGCCAGCCACCCTTCAGGGGAAGCTCATTTCCACCGCTTGTATCCGCAATCTCATTCTTTTGGTTACTACCCAAAAGTTAGGTTAGGGACGTAGATTGAGTGGTTATTTAGCTTTTATACTCAGCTCTCTTCTACCACAATGAGCCAGTTCAATACCAGCAGCCCCAAACCATCTGTTGATCTCCAATTCCATTCTCTCCTCACTCGTGAATAAGACCCCGAGATATTTAAACTCCTCCACTTGGGGCAGCAACTTGTTCCCTGCCCGGAGTGGGCATGCCACCATTTTCCAGTTGACGACCAAGGCTTCAGACTTAGAGGTTCTAATTCTCATACTTGCCGCTTCACACTCAGACGTGAACCTCCTGAAGGCCACCACTTGAAGCCAACAGGACCATATCATCCGCAAAAAGATGAGACAAGATTCTCAGGTCTTCCGCCACTTGGCCATGTCTAGAAGAATTATGAATAGAATTGATGACAGAGAGCAGCCCTGGTGAAGTCCAACACCCACCGGAAACAAGTCAGACTTATAAACGGCAATGCAGACCAAGCTCTCGCTAAAGATGTGCAGGGTGTGTATGGCCCATAATAACAGGTCAGACACTCCATACTCATGCAGCAGCCCCCACTGGATGCCCCAACGGACTTAATCAAATGCCTTCTCCAAGTCCACGAAACACATGTGGACTGGATGGGCACATTCCCAAGCTGGTCCCGTGTTCCACCGCATTGTGCCTCTTGAATTTGAGTCCAAGTATCTTGAATTCTTTCAATATTACCCTTACTCCATTTCTCTCCCAATCGACACCATGGTAGAGCAGTTTGAATACACCTCCTGGCCTTGCTTCCCTTCCACCTGGTCTCCTGCTCACACAATATACTGTACCTCCAAATCAGCCAGCTTTCTCTTTAACATCTAAAGTCAGTATTCTCACCTCTGAATTCCTGCCTTTCCTTCTGTCTTGCTGCCTCTAAGCACACCGTCCCCCTTTCCTCTTTCTTTGTCTTCATCCAACAGTAACAGTTTACTAGCACATCAACCCTCGTATGTATAAAAACAGCAAAACTACCATTATACTCCAAAGTGCCACATTTACCATACAGTACACTAATAGGTAGCAATAAATAAAAATTACTGAATTTAAAATGTATATTTATAAAGAAAATAATAAACTGAAATGAAAATTATCTACCAAGGAAAGAAAATGCTCTTTGATACTTTAAGTTGATTACATTTCATCATGCATTTTCATTTATCCCCATAATTGAAATTCACTTAGCGAGCGGGAAAGGGAGAAATGAAAGCATATTACGTTTATTCCCCTGAAAGAGCACGTACACCCTCCTGTGCCAAAAACTCACCAGAAAATGGCTTTTAAAAGCAGATTTCCAGCAAGTTCTCCTAAATGGAATATCGAGCCCTGGGGCATTTCGGTGTAAATGCCTTTGTAAAGACTATTTTCATGCCACTTTTGCTTTATTAGACAGTTCACGGCATAAAAAAAGCTCCAAAGAGCAAAAGTAACAAGCAATAAAAGTCCAGGCTGGTTTAAAAGTCAGAAAACTGATTTTACATGGTAGTGAATGACAGCACTGTCCACACATTCTCCTTTTAGAGAAATTTCTATGTCTATGCCAGAGTAAAGGACTCATGTAATACCATAAGTCAGTTTAATAAGTTCTTAAACAATGGAGCTCTTTGTAAAAGCGACACAACATAAAATATCTTCAGCTGCTTCCAATTTACACTGTACTTTATTGTGGTTTGCATGCCTTGTCCAATATGTAGGGCCATTTTAAAAACGGTATCCTTCACAATGGGGGCAATACATCACCTCAGCCTCATTTTTAATCCCAGGTGACTGAAACATCTGTCAGCTTGACTGAACGTCGATAGAGCGGTACGGCAGGGAGAGAGGAAGTGAGGGACGTAATGCAGATCGAGCCAGGACTGATGACTACGAGACAGCCAGAACGCCATCTAGATGCGATGAGTATCACTCAACGGCAGGTTTATGTGTGTAGGATACACATGGAAACTTAATGTAATGCATAAATAAATAGTCGCTTTCCCACCTGACGGATGCTTTTATCCATAACAGTATCATGGCTGCTGTAAGTATTAAGGATGCGTCGATAGCCATTTGAAAGATAGGGAGATACTCTATCTGATAATAGTATACGGGGTATTTTGAACCAGCAGATGGTCTGCTGAAAGATGTGGAACGTGATGCAACAGTCCCCCACGGTGCAATTGAAGGCAGCTCTATGACAGACACTCAGGAAAGGCTGCCTTTCTCCGTCTTTAACAGACGAGATTCTCGGAGATTCACAGAGCCTAATTAAACACGTGCAGCTTGTGTTCAGTCCCACAGCACTTTTCTTAGTAATGACACATAGACCTAATTAATTTTCAGTTTGCTGGATTTTGATTTTAGCTCTGAGGCTCTTTAGTTCATCCACTGTCCTCCTCCTGCACCCTGCTTGAGGCAGGGTCCACAATTTGATGGTTAAGGCTAAAAAAAAAAATCTTCTAACCTCTTGTCCGAGTCTTTTAAACTTGCCCGTCTGCTTCCACACGTAGTCATTTCTTACATGTTTTCAGAAGAGTTAAGTAACCTTGAGCTGTGTGGTGTTCAAGAACTGCATTTTACTTTTAGATCACTGCTGCATTCCCCCAAATTACCACCCATCAGATCACATTTGTAATGAATGATTCAGCGCTGTGTGTGTTCAATACCCAAGCAGGAATTTGGCTGACCTTTACAGTAGGGTAAGAAGTGTATGGGAGTCCCAGCGGTGGGTGAATGTGTAATGCATGCAGTTTTCGTGCAGCAGGCCGCAGCCAGAACTTTTCTAAACTTAAAGCTGCACTGCGAGAGACATTTTTGTATGTGACTCTTCATGGTCTGTAAAATAGAGAGATGTGCTTTTTTTAAAAGTCATATTCAAGCTGCTGGTATTACCTGAGAGCCTCTGGTAATTTATTAGAATTAATTCAACGCTATGTTTGTCATTCGTACCGAAAGATTTCCACTGCCAATCGACTTACTATGTTTCAGCAAACACAGAGGTCTCCGATGAAAAGTCCTGTTTGACTCCCAGTGATAATGGCCTCTTCTTGTTTTCAGAGAGAGCTTATTTTTTGTTCCTGCAGAAGAATTACAGAGGCTGCATTAGCAAGTATACATGATGGTCCAGAGAGCATTTTGCCAATTCAGTGGAAACATTACCGTTCTCTAATTTTCTGGTGATTCATAGGTTAGTCACCTACCATTCGCAACATAGGCCTGTCCTGCTTTATCATCCTTGTGAACTAAAAAGGATCATAAAAATGTATCCGATATTCTTGAAACAAGTGACTGGGAGCATAAACTTCCCAGAAAACCTTTACCACCCTATGCTTTATTTCCTGTATCGTTCCTTAACAATAGCATTTTTTTTTATTAAATTGGGTCAAATTGGTAATTACTTGAAGTCTGATTGCAATAATACCACTATTAACCGCAGTCTCACACTTGCTGGAAGTCTGTTCTGAGGTTTTTCCCAACACTGAAAACAGTGTGTGAACTCTTCTGTTCGAAATTGCTGGGTACTGCATGCGGTCCCGAGAACTGAGACTCAAACTTCAAAATATTCCTCCATGACCATCTGAAACGGTTCTGTAACAGCTGGCATGTGCAATCTGTGGAAGAACACAAAACTTATATTAAAAAAAAAAACGTATATATGAATAGAACTAAAATACAACCACCAGCTGAGCTGAATCCCAAGTAAGATGGCACTTATTTGCAAACCCTCACCAATGTGCCTGAGAGTGATTGCAATCAGTCTGAGTCGGACTGTGATTGTTTGGAGTCAGGTTGGCAATCAAAAGTGGCCGCTGCAACTACTTGCTATTGATGTCTGACAGCAACAAATAAATAAAGATACTCTATCAGTGGGCAGCCTCTGATTTTTAGCTCTAGAGTGACAGATTATTGAATGTTAAAATAAAGATGCCCAGATGCCTTCCTCTAACTGTCCCGTCACAATAAAGGTCAAAAAGAGTAAAGAAGACCCCTCAGAAACACCCTCAAAAACAAAGACTAAGGCGGGATTTGGCTACAGCTGCTAAACCTGCAGCACGCAGCCGTGTGTCTGATCAAACAGTTCATTCGTTGTTTGGTTTTGCATGTCTCTGTGTAACATTTTACGAGGTGACAGATCTTCCAGTAAAATAACGCCGTGTCATTTATATTATATGAGAAGAGTAAAAAAAAAATATACAAGCTTGTATAAACTAAATAACAAATGTCCATTAGTCCATTATCCTCATTGCTGTGATAAATCATATTTGTTACTGTGCTGTAAAAGCCTGTAAAGCAGAGGTATGGTCCTCCCATCTGCTCTAATACTAACTGTCCTGCAGGCTTTTAGATTTGTCACTAATTAACACTCACACACCTGCCGTGCGTCTCTATACAGTAAATTCCTCTGGCCGCGCTGCCCAATGTAAATGTCATCAAGCCAATCGGCTTGTCCGTTTGAAGAAACACCCAGAGAGATGATGTTCACATTCAAATTACACTCCAACCTGCCCTGCCTCGCAATATCGCCAACTGCTTGCATAATTGATTAATATCAGTAATAGCTAATACATAATGGATAATAATAGTAAAATCATAATTGGCAATGAGAAGGCCTTCAGCGGTTTCTCTCGTTCATCTGTCAGTGCAAAGGATTTAGGAGGCTGTGAGCAAAAAGAATCCACAGAACCTGTCATGTCATATTTAATAAGGAAAAATGGCATTTTTAAAGGTTATTCTCAGTTTAACGGTTTCTTATTTTAGCCGTGCAAAGAAATACTTTTTCAAAGTTTAGTGCTCATAAATGATAAAGATATATCACATGTTCGTTGCAGCTTTATTTGTTGATCCCTTTGGGCTTAAAGCAAAAAAAAAAAAAGAAAAAGATCCCACTAGATTTTGGTCCATATTAATATGATGGCATCACGCAGGACCTGCACATTCCCAACGCAGATCTCCTGTTCCTGTTCATGACTGTGCTGCTGCCATGAGATGTGCATAAACAATGCACGCAGCCATGCGAACGATGCCTTTTTAACTGGCTGAGAAACAGGGGATGCTGCACAAAGCAGTTGTCAGTGACAAGGTAGCAACACCCGAATGCACGTACGCTTTATTGGCTCTTTTAATCGAAACTGGACCCCTGTTTACAAAATGCTGCATTAAATAAACTAGAGATTGGCACCATAAACTAATCAGGAGTGCTTTTACTGAGAGCATCAATACAGGGAGAAGAAGAGTGTGGGCCATTAAAAAGAATGCAGGCTTAAGGCACTTCTGGATTAGCATTATTTTTAGCACCTTTTATATTGAGGTTTTTCCAGGTATGCCACCGTTAATCACATGACCTCTGACCATGTGACCAATAACCACATAACGTTAGCTTGTCCACCATTTTTTGGATGTGTGACAGTTGTGAGTAGTTGCTGGAGGATGTATTCCGCAGCCATTTGGCAAGAACTTCCTTGTGATTGCTTTGGTCGCTAGCATATTGCTGCATTTGTCGTTTGAAAGGAAGTGATGGAGCTGCAGTGAAACTATGCAAAGTCCAAGTCAAATATGGCAACTCTTGGGCAATATATGCATTGCATCACATGAGAAACCTCAACAGAGACTGTGGTTCCCTTCACCACCATTCTGACCATTCGGTCATCTGATCACTGTAACAACAATCAAGGCCATCGACCAGCAAGAACCATGCCACACCTCAGTTTTCACTTCAGTAAATCCTCTTAAACCATGTCTACACGCCTAAATTTACTGAATTTAATCTCCGCACATGGATATCTGCATCCTGATAGGCAAAATCTTTAGACATATTTTTGATACCAAAAACCTTCACCGATGACATTTGAGCAGATCTTGGTTATTGGGGTTGCATTTATTTGAGGAGTTGGCCTCTTTTCCTATTCACTACGTTTGGATTCATATGCATTTGTAACGAACACGAAGCCCCAAAACACTGACCATGGTCCCTAAGACGCACAGACAGGATATCGAGGACCAACCCTCACGAGGAGTCGTGAGGGTTGAAGCACTGAACAAAACCAAAGATTCTGCTGTTTTCCTTTGAAGCCACTGGCCCCGGCAAACCAGAACAGCAGCATTGCCTTATTAGCAATCCAAACAGGACTGCTGCTCACTGCCCTGTGTACTATATAAAAGTTGTTAAAAATTCCAATAAAGGCGCGGGGAAACGCTGCCTGGATGCTTAAGTGGCCGACCTGGACAGCCACCCGCATCTATTCCTGTCTTCCTTTGCCTAATTAAGATACAGATGTCAGTTAATGAGAGAGGACGCCGCTAATGAGTGATGCTAAATCCAATGGGTCACACTTGGCAATGCCACGTGTGTTGCTTTTGATCATGCTGGCTACTGTGTCTCTCTCTGCCTCTGGAATTACACCGATATTTTTTCCAAGCCCAGGTTGTTTACTTAATTATTTATTTATTCATTGTTTGGCTTGTTTCATTTTCCTCCCCTGGCTGGCTTCCCCCCCCGCTCTCACAGGTAGCCACATTTCTGTCAGTTTGTGATTTTTAACCACAGTTATTTGCTGGGTTTTTTTTTTTTTCAGACCATTTTAAAAACTTTACTTTTTTTTTTTTTTTTCCCCAAAACCCGTTCCCC
>VOQJ01035867.1:36019-51371 GCA_015052665.1 Apistogramma diplotaenia | reverse complement strand
GGGGGGGTGTGATAGGGGTGGGGGTGGGGGGTGGGGGGGGGGGGGGGGGGGGGGGGGGGGCAAGGGGTGGTTCGCCCAGGGCGTAAATGTAGCCAGAACCGGGCCTGCTTGTGAACAGCGAATGTTTTCAAACGGATGTATAAACACTGATTAGCTACGACATTACGATTTTGCGACAGGCTGGCAACCTGCACAGGGTGTACCCTGCTTCTCGCCCCATGTCAGCTGGGATAGGCTCCAGCCCCCCCGTGACCCCGGACACGATAAGCGGAAGAGAATGGATAGATAGATATTTATTTCAATTTAAACATGTATAAATATGATTAATTCCAGAAAGGATTGCTCCACCCCCAGAACAAAGGTCAAACTGTTTGATGAAAGCCTGAATAGACATGCCCAAAGGCTAAAGATAAATGGAGTCGCACTTCACTTGTTCTCCACACGAAGAAGAAAAAGAAAGCTGCGCGACCAAGCTCAACAGTTTTTTTTTTCTTTGTTTGTTTGTTTTTTGCCAGAGGACAGCAGTATGTTTTGGAGAGTTAAAATGGTCAAAAGGTTAAAATCCTGAAAATTTGTTTTGAGTAGGCTTGAAGTTGATGGAGTGGGGGGAAAGATTTCCTGCAAAAAAAAACAAACAAAATACCTGAGGCGGGTATACGGGTTAAGCTCACACATTTACTCTGCGCTGCTGCCATCTGCTGATCATTTTAGATTTCTTCATGAGCCAGGGCGGAGGCTTGTGATCAGTGCTGTTTGTTTATGTGTTTGTTTATGTCAGTCAATAAAATGACGTACAAACTTTCAGGTTGAATTTGATGATACCTGGTGCAGCGGTGGAGTATGGGTAAAGGAAGGACGAAGTAAATTACAGTGCGAATCCAGATAACCTGAAATAAAATTGCAAAACGCTGGTGTGGGTCTTGGCGGAGGAGCCTTGCCACTCCCTTCTGCTTTTCAGTGTTGTGCTGCAAGTTTTACACCAGACACAATTAAAAGACAAAAACTCAAATTAAGGTTCAATCGCTGAAAATACTTGCTCTAAATACAAAAACATTTAAAGGTACCTAAGTTTTATCTATTTTGCTATTGTTTTTAAAAAGCGTGCATTTTATTAATTTGTCTTTTATACAAATGATGTAAACATACATCTTGCAGTGCTATGGTCATGTGTATACATGTAGAATTATACACATGACCGCAAAGATGCAGTAATTTAAAGCGTAAAGCCTTTAATAGTAGAGGCGCCTGCGCATTACGCCGCCCTGACAGGGTAACGCCTACAGACGACCAACCTGTATTTCCGGTGCAACCCAAACAGCTGCGCTGATGTTTTTATAGTTGGAATCATCTGCGTTTTATGTTTTTGTCCTCTGGTCCTTGAACCATGTCCGCATCGGAGTTTGTGCTCGTGATCTTCGCAGTGTCTTTGTGGTCCGGTGAGTCATATTAATGGCTGCATCGCTGCACTCCCAGTAGTCGCCATTTATTTATTCTGCTGTGTACAGTCTGTAATGTAAGCCTAAGTCAGGCTGTGATTTTTGTTTGGTTTTTGGAAACTTGCACAGCACCCTTATGGTGTTGTAACTATCTAACCACTACCTAAACCATTACATGCAAGCTTCTGTCTTATTTTCTCTTTTTTTTCTCATGTGGGTCCTTTAACTGAAGGAGACTCCAGGTTCATTAGTAGCCCGTTGACATTCAGAAATCAGAAATCTCTGGTAAGTCTTTACGAGAACACATTCCCTAAAAACAGCACACACATACACGAATCTATTTATGTAGCACATAATGAAAAATACTTTACTTAGATACTGCTCACAAGGTGTAAACGTGACATTTAGCTTTTTCATTATAAATAAAATGTCATACAAACTGAGCAGTTCTTTCACTGTGGCTTCGACAGACACTGGATATCTGTCCAGAATGCAGCCAGATCATCCGGATGTCTGCCAACATGATTACCAACAGCAACACTAAGGTAAAGGGCATTTTCACTTTATTTTCACTTCATGCTTTCCCTCGGCACAGGACCTGGGTTTGAGGAAATGTACAACTAACTACTGTGCTTTTCCAGGGAATTGTGTATGAAGGCTTACACATTTTGTGCCAGCGTCTTCCTGAAGAGCAGGCATCAGAGTGTGATTTACAGGTGAAGACTTATCTGCCAAAAATCCTGCAGCAAACACCTGATCATCTGGTGAGTTTAACCTTTTAGACTCAAGGAGAACAGTGAACACTGTGGCCTTCAGACAGTCCTTTCACATCAAATATTGTGCTTGTGTGTGTTCGTAGAAACCAGGAGAGCTTTGTGCAGCTTTTGGACTTTGTCCTCCACACGAGGAAGTGAAACTGCAGAAACTTTCCCACCATGTAGCTGGTGAAGATAAATCCAGCTCTGCACCTGCCACAGCAACAAAGAGCGATGTTAGTATCAGAAAGCAGAAGTTGAATATAAATTGAAAAGTGAAACTGGAGTTTAACTGTTTGTGCATTATAGAAAGCACTCTTATCAGCTGATTCTCTCTCCAGGAGCAGCTCAACCCAGTTTGCACCCTGTGTTTGTTTATTATCAAGAAGCTGGAGAGTCTGTTGCCCAAAAATATGACTGAGGTGATCTTTTCTTTAAATTTATATAACATCATCATCATCATCATCATCCATCATATTAACTCTCTCTTCTTCTTGTCCTGCAGGATACTATAAAAAAGCTCATGGGAGAGGTCTGTGACCTTATACCCAAAAGTTATAAGGATCAATGTGATGATTTCATTGACAAATATGGAGTAGAGATTGTCGAATTCCTTTTGTCTTCTGCTGCACCTCACACGATATGCACTCTTCTGCATCTCTGTTTGCTCAACGAGCAGCCAGTTCCAGGTTTGTCTAATTTGTAATGAATGAATTCGTTCATTATTGGCCTCCACCTCCTCAGTCACCTAATTACTATATCAATACTGACTCCCCAGAGGTGTTGCTCCCCTCGGACTGCGAGTTATGCCGTACACTGGCTGCGCTGAGCCGACTACACCAGGGCCTCAATGCCACTGAACCTCAGACATCTGCTTTCCTGCACTCAGTGTGCGACTACCACCCTAACGCCATCCCCAAGGTCTGACTCAGCTTCTATTGGTGCTCTTAGACCATTGTTTACAAATTATTACATGCTATTTTAAAACATTTTAAACCAGCAAACATTTTTATCTGAGTTTACTGTACATAACAGCCTTTGTTTTACTTTCATCCCGGACTATTAAAGTGTCAAAGCATTAAAAAACTGTCAATTTTCTTTTCAGTGTGAAGCCTTCACCAATATCTACGGCCCACGGCTGCAAAAGGTTTTGGGAAACCAGATGGAATATCCACATGCATGTGAAGTAAGGATGAACTTGATGAAGGTTATATGGACCCATCCCCAGACAAGGAGAAAAGAGGAACCCTTCATGTCTAACAGCCTTCACAAATTATACCTTTAGAAGACGGGTTCTTTAAGCGGGTGTACAGTTTGAGTATCAGCACTGACATCAATTTTACTGTGGCCTGCAGCAGCACTTTCTTCCCCAGCTATAAACTGCACAAACCCATTTCAATCCACAAGTTTATGATGTGAAAAGCTGCAGTCAGTGCGATACCAGTCCCAGACGTAGCAACTTGAGTTTTCACAAACACCTGACGTTCTTTGGTTCCGTCTGTCCTGCAGAGAGCTGATCTGTGCGTCACCTCGAAGCAGCTGGAGCTGCTGGGAAAGAATCGTTGTACCTGGGGACCAAGCTACTGGTGCAAAGATGCTGAAACTGCTCAGGCGTGTGGTGTACGTGACATTCCTTTATTATTGGTAGTTTAACTGATAATATCCATGTGAAAACTACAAAACACATACAGTTCTTCCACTGGTTAAGGTTATGCATCCTGACCCAGGCTTTATTCTTCTATGTACTTGAGAGACCTCTGCTCACCTGTTAACGAGTCTACTGTATCCAGCCTCTCTATGGTAATAATTTAGCTTATTGATTCAGAGGGGTTTTTTATATGTGTAGCCTAGGTTACTAATACATTATAGAACTTATCAGGGTCTGTATGGAAAGACATCAAGCTCTTCCAAAATCTTAATTTTATTCAATGTAGGGTCATGGTTAGGCTGTAGTGGGCGAGAGGTGGGGTACACCCTGACAGGCTGCCAATCTAAGGCAGGGCTAACACAGAGTGACAGAGACAACCATTCATGTTCACATTCACACCTACAGCCAATTCATAATCATCATTCATTTCTAACATTCATGTTTTACATGATTGGACGAAGCCGGAGTAACTGGAGAGAACACATGCAGGAACAGGGAAAAGCTCAATTTTCTTTAAAGGGCAAGCATCACAGTTCAGGACAAGTAATTGTCTCTTCCTGTCCTCTGACATGCACAGAGGACAGAAGGCTCTGACTCCATGAGCCAGTACAATTTGTATTTCAAATCTACTTTGTGTTTTCAATCTGCAGAATCGAGTCTACTGTGAGAAATACATGTGGAAGAAGAACGAGTGACGCCTGCTAGACTGACTGCAGCCATGTGCACACAACAACCTACTTTCTACAAGTTGATTAAGGCGATTGTTTTATATCTGTGATGCACTGATAATTTTTTTATTTTTGTTGTTGCTATTTTACGGGTAAATTTTGCATCTCATGTGCTCAGGCAGTCAATCAGCCACATGAATGTTCCACATGATGTTTCCGTTCTGCATGAAGTGTTATGAAACTGAGGCTGGGATTCATTCTTTAACAGTTCTGTGAGAAGTATTACTCTGTATATTATTATAGCTGTATTATAACTGTGGAAAAACTACTAATTCTTTGTCCTTGTGGTAGTCACACTGAGCTCAGTGTATACTTAACACAATTCCAACAACTGACTTATCAACACAATAGGAAAACTTCTTCTGTAATATTATTGCTCTTATGATTACTCCTGTTGCAAATGACCACTTACAAATAAAACTGGTATAATTAAACTGGTGTGATGTAAAAATTGATCCCGCAGACAGACACGTGCTGAAGCTTGTTTATTTAGAAACTTCCACATAGCAAAAAGATAAAACTGTGAAAAAACAAGGAGACATTTACACGTATTTGCTTCTTGTGGTTGTAACGAATGCCCTGATGGTCTCTCGTCACTTAGATTCAGTATTCTGTAGTTTTAGAATACCCAGTCATTTCACAATCTCAAGACCTCGGGGGACCCCTCTGCCTCACTTACACCCCCGTGTGGTTGTTTGTTCCATTAGTACTTTCTTGTCTCTTCCAAATCTGAGGGGGGAAAAAAATTGCACAATCAGGAAACAGGACTCTTTGTCAAGTTAAATAATTTTTTACTTTAAGATATAAGATTCAGTTAAAGCAGATGACAATATTTCATACAGAAGCTTAACACAAAGATCCTCTACAATCTTGCCAAGCTCACAGTCAGAAGACACAGTGGTCTGTTTTTTATTTGTTGTGCGTGCACAAACTGAGTGTTCGACTTGCCTGGATGTAAGCCTCTGACAGCGTGATCATTTGGGGGAGAATGTCAGTCACCTGCAGGTCCTGCATCTCATACCACTTTCCAGTTCCCTGATAAAACACAAAGGCACATGGATACTGTTTATGACAAACCGCATTTCACAAAACCAAGTAACGTAAAATCATTCATTTGCATGGTTAATTCTAACAATAATATCAGAAACTAGATGCAAATTACATGATGCAGAACATGTATTCTGTACGCTCCCTCATTGGGTTTCCCATCATGCACTACATTTGCAATAAGGTCATAAGTTGTGTTCTTCTCAGTGACTTGAGCTTCTTCTGTCAAGTATTCACGAAGGTCTACGTTCCTGTTGAAGCACACACAAAAGCGATAACACGGCATTATTTAAACCAAAGACAATTACTTACAAAAGATATACAGTAGCACATAATAAGAATAATAAAAGTCTCTGATCAAGGCTTTACATTTTGAATACTTAATGTGAATAGCACTTACGTGATAGGGAAGTTGACAATTGTGGGGTTCTTTTCCACAAAGAAGTTGTTCTTGGTGAATCTTTTGATGCAAAAAATGAGGTACGGAGGCAGTTTGGTCAACTGGAACCTTTTGAGGAAATTCTCTTTGTAGGTTTTGTATTCCTAAAATTAAATACAGGGAAACGCACAGATTTGATCTCACTCTTCAATTATTAATACAACAAACTCATATCTAAATAAAAGTGTTGATTAGATAATATTTTCAGGTTAAAAGGCCCTGCTTGTAAATTTTTATATTTTACACCCTCATGAAATAAAGTAATGCTATCATTGAATTTTCTGGTTTTTAAGTGGGCTGCACCACTCTTGACTTTGGGAACCACTATATTTGTCAAAACGTACAATAAGTGTGCACACCCTTAGACTTCTACCCAAGAAGACTGTATGCTCTGACTAAATAAAAATGTGCTTCAACAAAAGGATTAGTTCAGGGGAGTGCACACTTGCTGTATGCTATCAGCTTATTGTATCTTTTTTTTATTTCCCTAACATAACCTTTCTGGTAAAACATTGTCATCTAGTGCTGAAATTTTTAGTTACATTTTGAAAAATCTGTTGAATATAACTGAAGGGTCAACAGCAGTTCAGATCACTGCACTGCTATATTGAAGTAGCAGTGCTTCCAAGTGGTTTTACTTCAAGTTTGTGTTTGATTCTCAAAGAAAGATTAAAAGAAACCAGTACCTTCTCTGTGCTGCCATTGAACTTGCCCAGGATGTTGAAGAGAGGGACCTGTGGGATTATAAGCTGTTCTTTCTCATCCTTGTACAGTGGTGCAGTTGGGAGGTCAAGGGTCAGGAAAAGGAAGGTAGACTCAGACATCTGTTCCTGATACTCCTCTGTTGTAAGCAGCGCCTCTTTTTCCTCTGGTGGCTGAAATATTTTGATAAACACTATGTCAATTCATCAAAACATAATCTCCTACATTATTCACAGGAAATATGATCTGTATTTAAAGAATATATAGTAAAATGTTAATGAACTCTTAGCAAAGCTGCATTTTTAGCTTTGCAGAAATAAATAATTTAATTAGATACTTAAATTAATCTTTTCTATTACTGAAGTTATTCAAGTTCCAGATGATGTTACAACACAAGCAAGAACCTCACCAAATCTGGGTGTGGAAGTTTCTTGGAGAAGATCCGCATGCAGCCTTGAAACGCTTTTGTAATGATTGCTATGGGGGAAGAAAGAAAAGAAGAAGAAAGAGATTTAATGGGCATTTATTGACCATTATGATCTTTTTCCTTTTCCCATTAGCCTCCATTGCACGCCATCTCTTTTACACCAACCTCCTTCACTACATCTATGAAT
The DNA here is from genome assembly GCA_015052665.1 of Apistogramma diplotaenia. Classification (NCBI taxonomy): domain Eukaryota; kingdom Metazoa; phylum Chordata; class Actinopteri; order Cichliformes; family Cichlidae; genus Apistogramma; species Apistogramma diplotaenia. The sequence goes on along the minus strand of VOQJ01035867.1, from coordinate 44,002 downwards.
CTTCACTGTGCTTCTCCTTTTTTCTCTTCTGCCTGGCAACTCCATATTCAACACTCTTTGTGCTCTGCACATGTTCAAACCACCTCAGCCTTTCCTTCTCGAATTGTGGCCTGTCAGAGACAAACCACTGAACCTGACCTGAGGTTCAGTGGTTTGTCTCTGACATGTCTAATCCTGTCCATCCTGGTAATTTCTAATGAAAATCTTAACATCTTCCACTCCAAACCATACATCATAGCAGGTCTCACTACCATCTTATAAACCTTCCCTTTCACTCTGGCTGCAGTCACAAATCACCCATGACATGATTTTCATTTGTCTTCTCTCCAGAGCACACCTCCACCTCTCAAGGTTCTCTTCCACCTGCTATCACTACAGATTACCCTGTCATTTGTGAACATCATGTTCCATGGAGATATAATAAACGTGTATGAATAGAAATGTAATTAACCATTAATGCCATTAAGCTCCTTTAAATTTCATAACAGAAGGCTCTACTTGCATTACTTTATCATAACCACTCACTTGACTTCTTCTTCGTGCCTCCAAGAGCACCATGCAGGGCATTTAAGAACCACGTCATGAAGTCCACAGCATCACCTGCAGAACAGAAAACAACAAATCAGAACCACAACTTATTCTCCATAGAACATCTGTTGTAAGCCTTCCCGAGGTCAGAAAGTATAACTTAGTCAATTTAAAGCAATACCTTGCTTTGTGATTTGGAAGTTCTTCTTGCTGCACAGCACTACAGCCTGTAACATCTCGTGGGGAGACACGTGGGCCTTAAAGTTTCTTGGATTCCAAAGTTTGCGCATCAGCTCACCAAACCTCTGCACCAAGAGAAACATAATGTCTCCTGGAGGCCTGCGGATTCCTCTGTAGTTTTCCTCCTCCAGGAAGTAATTTCGCAAAGGTGGAACATTAGAAAAAGCCTTGAAAGGAGAGACAAAAAAATGAAAATGGATGATATTATTCAGCAAATTTACACTAACTAATAAGATCTACAGTCGCAGATGGCCATACCTGTAACACCACATTGGCATAGTCATTGGCTTTAATGTTGTTGAGCCCTACAATGCCTGGTAGGTACGTGGTACCGTCATAGGCTCTGTACAGTTTACCCTGCTTGTCCAGCCCTGCAATGTGCTGCTTGGTGAAAGTTGGTTTCAAGACATACTGTAGAGAGAAGTGTCAACAAATCAGTTGTTTGTGTTAACTTATATAAAAACCAGAATTGGAAAAACTGGCAGAATCAAACACAATATTGTTAGTATCACATTACACTGTAAACATTTGTGCTTTACAACAATTTCAATCAATGCTGTAATGCTCTCATTCGCTCATCTTCAGCAAACACTGAGTACTTGTTCTGAAAAGGTCTATGAACACTGCATTTTCTGTTGTTTGCTGATTTCTCGCCACATATCAAGCACACGGGTAAGTCAGCATCGTTGACAGTAAAGGCAAATGAATCTGTCCCCATAGAAATAAACTACTTTTTTTAATTTATTGTTAACTTTCTGTTATTGTTAACTTTCTGAGGAGGTCACACACATTTCATAAAGCCAACGGTATGTGCTTGTTCTTGCCACAGGATAAGAACATCATATCAATATGAAGCAAAATATATGCCATAAAGAATTAAGGCTGTTGTAAGTCAAAAGGAGGTCCAAGCTGGTAGTAACAAGGTGTATCCCATAAAGTGGCCGGTAAGTGTACATAAATTCCAGTTTTAGTGTGAAAAGCAGTCCGTTACTTACCGTGATGTCTTCCAGTGAAGAGTCAATGATCTCATAGTTATCTGGCAGACAGTAAAACTTCAGTGTGTGCAGGTTGAGAAACACATGATGGGTAAACTGTACGCTGTGAGTGTATGCGTGAGACTTCAAACCTCTTCCTACAAAAAAGGAAAAACAATCAATCCAAGTACAACAGGGCAACTAATACCCCAGTTAAAATGTCCCCCATAATTTGTCTACCTTGAAAGTATTTCCCACATATAAGGCAGGCATACACGTTGATGTGGGAGAGGGAGATGGAGCAGAGTTTCTCAAAGTCAAAGTCCAGCACACTCCTGTAGGACGCAAAAATTTGAATTCACCTGCAGAAGTGGAAGACAAATTTTAGCGCTTATTTAATTGGCATGCACAGTAAACGCCGTCCTACCTGTTTATGGTATCAAGATATGGGCAATGGCGGCTTCTTCGGTCTTCCACTACATTTCCTCGTCCAACTTTGGCTGCCACTGCAACGTGAAGCAATCCGAAACAAATAATATCAGTCCAGTCCATGTACCATCAGTTCAAAGCAAAAGCTAAGCATGCTAGCTAGCTTAGCTTTAAGATCGTGAAGCCGGTGTGCTGGTTTTCAAACACCCGGGTGCTTTAAAATGAGCGGTATCTTTGTTTTAACTACACAGAAGTGATACTTCTTATTCTGTCTGTGTGTTACTGGGCAGACCCGTGGCAAAAAGCGAACGCGCCACCGGCTAACAACAAAGCTAACGGCTAACGCAGGGTATACGTTTGACGAAAATCTACTTACCTCCGTCTTCGTTGTCATCATCATCTAAATCTATCTCTCGTTCTCGCTTTAAAGAAACCATAGCGGCAGAGAGATTTTAAAGCAACGGCATCAAAACAACGGAGAAGCTGAAAGTTTATGTTATTAGGGAAGAGTTATGAATGGGTCAAACACCGTGCGCCTCTAAACTCGCGGCAGTAGCAAGTAGCAGACTAAAACCTAACCCGGAGGTTGACAACCCAGTAACGCTACACGCACCCTTAGTATGTGACCAAAACTAATGTGATTGCTTGCAGATTTCTAAAGTGTAACTTGCTCTTTGGTGTTTTTTATATATAAAAACGTTTGTCATATGTAGGTAATTCTATAGTTTAGTTGTTTGTTTGTTTTTTATTAACTCCGGAAGCATTATAATTGGACGACCAGTTATCGTTAGCAGTAGCTATATCGCTTTCTGAGTGTTCTCAGTGTTCTCATTAGGACTTGTTGCAGTCACTAGGGCATAAATATCGTCGTCGTTTAAAAACGGTTCGCTGAAATGGATGTTTTAAGAGAAGAAGGGGTTCATGAGTTGAAATACAAACCGGGTGGCCGTTTGGACATGAGCCACGGCTTCCTGCACCATATCCGGAGGAACCAGATTGCTAGGTGAGTTCCTCAGCTACTATTAGCTTAGGCTAGTAGGCAGTACACCATCTCATTCAGTTGCTTTTATCATTATTATTATCAGTGAAAAGTAATTTTATGATGGAGAAAATGCTCCCGTGTTAATAACACACACACGCTTTTGCTTTCGAAAAAAAAATATATTGAGAGGACGCAGAGGCCTGTTGGCCTCATCTCTTTGATTTTGGGACACTGGAGAGCAAAATAACAGAATTGTATATTGCAAAAACTGAGTTCAATCAATGCACGCATCTATTGCCGGATGAGAACAGTCCAGTGTGACTTAAAAGAAGATGCGCAGAATAGTGGGGAAACAATTCTATGCATAGCTAAATATACCGTAGTGTTTTCAGAGGTTGTATTTTTAGAGTACCTTGTTGATGCTAGTATATTTAGGGGTGTTTAAAGTACGACCTTATGTCCGCAAATATAACAAATGTTATATAACATATATAAATGAAACAGCATGTTATACACTGACTGGGTGGTGGGTACAGATTTTATTTTTAAATGCATTTCAGTAAAACAAATACTTAGGAATAGCCTACTTTTATAATGCATTACTGGATCAGTAATGCTGTGGCCTGAAGTTTACATACACTCATCACTGGCAGGAATGCCATGGAAATTTTGGGCTTTTGATAATTTCTTTGAACTGTTCTTTTTCCTAGGTGGAATGATTCTACAACACACATCTTTAATGACTTTAAAAAACAAAAATTAGGTGCACTAGCCTGAATTTATTTTGAATTTTCTCTGATCCACAAAAGTATATGTTCATGCTCAAATATATACATACTTATATATATGTATGTATATAAGTACTTTCATGTACTTTTATATATACTTTTAATAAGTGGTGCTGAAGGTTCTACAATGTCTTTGAAGGAACTCAGTGAAGATTTAAGGAGAATTGTAGATTTACACAAGTTGAAAAGGTCTCTTGTAGTACAGGTTATTTGGATGTATCATCATTTTTGCCATTATCTGAATGAAAATACTGTCGCACTCAAATGAGATTAAATTGCAACACAGGAACCACCAAGATGACCAAGAAACAAGCCCAATTTAAATAAACTCTATCAATTCTGCCAAGACGAGTGGTCAAATATCCAGCCAGAATTATTGCCAGAAAAGGTGTCACTCCATTAATGCTTATATTTGAGTAAAGAGGAAATCTGCAGTCTTTGAATCACATTTGTAACTGATAACCCGCACAGCCTTAAGACAGGTTATTAAACAGTAATTTAATTAATCTTTTTTACCACTAGTCTCACACAGAATTTTGCAGAGGTTACTATTTTTTTTTTTTAATTTATTGTCATGGACCAACCAAATCACCAAAACACTGATTTCTTGTCTCAAGAGATGACTATGACAAAGAAGTGAAGCAAGCCAAAGAGCTTCAGCGGCGGAGACATACCACAACGCCTAGAAGACCCCGTCGACCTGACATGCAAGTGTACCACCCCCGGAGAAGACGTAAGACTGACCTTAAGACTGCTTTTCTCTTAATGATTGCGCTGATGGTTGTGCATCCACTAGAGAGTAGATAATGTACATGTCTGCTCATTTCCCAGACGGTTCAGAGCCAGGGGCCGGTGCTGATGCTGAGGAAAATGAGAGTGGGTCGAGCACAGAGACTGACGCCAGTGGGACTGAACTCTTCTGGCTTGAATATGAGGCAGATTCTGGTACCATTACATCCATCCTTGTGCACAAGGTTAACGCAGAATCCTTTTTTTCTGATGTTTCTGGCTCTTTGGATCATTTCCTGTGTGTAATGCCTTTAAATTGTGTCTGTTTCTAAAGGAGGACAAGCCGGAGAAGGTGGTAGAACGCGTTGCAGAGAAGAACATCCTGGATGCAGCCATGAGGGCAGCTCTAAGGGCTCGAATTCGAAAGGAAATCGACCAAAGGCGAGACAAGCGCTGAGTGATCATCAGATTACGACCACAAAGGAGCTTCAGACAAAGAGGAGTAACGCTTCATTTGCAGTTCATCGCTCCTCCAAAGCACTGTTGTGTGTTAAGGGTATAAGAAGGATCATTTAGAGTGATTGTCAGCAGAGGTGTAATATGGTGACTTACATTCAGGCCATTTTCTATTTTTTTTGGTAGAAGGACCGGTGCTGATTATGGTTTGGGAATTGCCTTCAGGTTTGATTATTGCAATTCTTAACCTTGGACAGTGACAATATGCCCTGGTTCACGTATTGCAGGCGCATTCAAGTTGACTGGACCGTTTTAAATTATGTTACTTTCCAATAGTTACATTCAGAAGGAGCAGGTACTCTTCAGCACAGAGCCCTAGAAATGTTTGTCTTCTGTGTCCTGTGATTATTGTGTTTACAAAGATCCTTTTTTAATTAGGATTTAAATTGTTTTTTGTTTGTTTTTTTTAAAGTGCTTTCAGATGAACATCAGTCTGTCAGCAATCCCATGTTTGGAAATAAGGGAAATTAGTTAGATGATTTTTGGGTTGGTAACTGTTGTAGTTTTCAGAGTTCTAATTTACTTTGGATTGTTGAGAGACTTATTTTTGATACTGTAATATTTTCAGTTTGTTTTGGTTTTTTGTTTGTTTTTTTTTTTTGAGGACAGCACACTTTTCATATAAAATATATAAAAGCCATGTATTGCTGTCCAGTTGTGTGTGGATGTGCACTTAAGGAACAGAACAGAGATAAAATCTCGCTGTTTTTTTTTTCTTATTGTCTTACATGACTTTGAAAAATGAATGTAATACTGGAATACAGAAAAATACTGCTTCACTTTGATTTGACAGTAATGTTTCCCATCACTTCTTCAGCAGGTGGCAGTATTGGACTTTAGTTGTCTTCTCTTGATTAAATCAGATTTTTACTTTTTATTTATTTAAAAACAACACATTTTTGTACAAAACCTTATTATACAGTGTCTTTTCCATAAAAGGAGCACTTTGAATCATCCTAAAATTTCCCATTTGGTTTATTTTTTTGCTGAAACATGCTGGGAAAAACTGGAACTGAGGAGCTGGGAATGTTAAGGTGATAAGTTGCTGCACACAGACCAGCACAGCAGGTTTGCATCCATTTGAGGGTTTTGCACACTTAAGTCAGAACCTCTTTGTCCTTTACTTTGTGTCAGGAATCTTTTCTTATTTGGGGCTGCTTTTCCAGCAATGATCGATGGCCTCAGCACAAAAAAAAAAAACTTGCAGAGTTTGGACCAAATTAAAATGAATTAAAGCTGAAATTATTAAAGTTGAAAGTACCATGTCTAGATTTTACAATGCGGTACACAAGAATATGAGCTTAAGTTTTGTGTGACAAAGCAAACGTGTATCTTGTGACCAAAAGGGAGTTTTTTTTTTCCCTTGCGAGTGTTAAGTTTCACCTGTTGTTTTTCAAACGATTATGATTTATATAACATGTTTTTCATTTTGTTATTTAATTTCCCACCTTTCAACTTGGAACAGTTCTTTTTTTATGATTTGTTTTTCCACCATGGATCCACCAAGCAAGTTGGAACTGGCTAAGGACGTAACGTGGAAGTCAAATTCCTGTGATCTTCGAAACCCCGCCTGACACCTACAACAAGGTTCGTTTTAAGAAGATGGAAGTCTGGCAGCTGTAACAGGCCGGTACAGGGCACAGGTTCAGCGTTTCTTGTGTCCCATCAAACTCGAAAGTGAAAACCGGAAGTTCCACTGCCATGGCTGTGGAAAAACACAACGATGATTTGACATTTGGATGGGCACGCTGTTGAGCCGCACCATAGTAGAAGATTAAATCATTGTTTTTATTAGTGCATGAAAATATGCAAACTTCATCCCCCGACTACAGGGCGGGCCACGCATTACACAAAGTGTTGTCAAGGAGGAGTAGGTGCTGCAAATCGATTGGCTGGATCGAAACACTCCCCTTCAGACCGTCAACACCCTCCTCCAGCTTGCTTTCATTCCTCAAGCAGCATGTGACTGAAGGAGCGAGACACATTCACATGTCAGCTGCTCTGCTGCTCAACAGATTATCTCCAGTTACACAGATTTCCAGTTGGCCGAAATGGCCCAATCACAGCTCACACATTAACACCTACCCTTAGTGTAGCATATCATTAAAAATTATATAACTCACAACCTTTAATTCTGCACTTTGTCTCTAGAAAACAACTTCTAAAAGTTTTCAAAGCATGAAATTATGCAATTCAGGAAAGCACCAATTGACCAAATGTTGTGAATATACTGCACTGTTGGGACTCCTTTCCCAGCTCCTGCAGAATTATTTCAAAAACAAAAGACAATCAAGAAAATGCCACAGACACCATAAATAATGTTACTATTTGCAAAAATCTGCAAGTTTGCATTAAAATATATTTTCCCCTCTACAGTTGGTGCTCATATACTCCTATAATAAACATATTCACCCATTGCCAAAACCAAGCCCTTTGCCAGCCATTCAGATGGCTTCCCTACTATCAGAGCCTCCCTCACATTGTTCGTTTTATTTATTCAGGTATTAAACACTTGAATTGTTACTGAAATATTGCGAACTAGAGCACTATTGTTAAACCCAGAACCCAATATCTGACCTGTCTGTGTTTACACAGTTAACACTTCTGTTTACTTTGTAGGCAAAATCTTTATGATGGGACCCCCGAGCCACATCACCTCACCTTACCTCTGAATTTCTGTATTGTTTTTTCTTGTTTTTAACCAAACAGGAATCCTGTATTCTAGTTTACCATTGTTTGTATTTGGGTTGTGAACTTTTCTCAACAATATGAAGAAATCTCTGAGACGTCTGTTACA